>JAQISU010000075.1:4305000-4590000 GCA_029339505.1 Unio delphinus
TCCACATCTTCTGATGAGAACAGGTGAATCGAATGCCGTGTACTGTGGTTATTTATAGGGGAAGAGCGGATTGAAACGGAATGAGTGTATCCACCAATCCAAACGTGCGTTACAAAAGTCAGACACAGCCATTCAATCGGAAGAGAGCAGTCTGTGACGTCACCTTTTCTATATAGAGGTACTAGCGCCTGTGCGCAGTCAATCGATTCAAGAGAGTTGTCAATCATGGCGGACAGTAAGAAGACAATGAATTGGAGTGAGACAGGAGTAGAGACAGCAAGTCATGGACCAACAGTGACTACTAAAGTCATGACAAATCTACATCCAGAAGAAGTTGATTTTAACTGGGATATTGTGGATTTTTTAACATCGCAAGAATTTATTCCGGAACCTTCGTTGCCTTCTGTATCTTCTTATGGACACGTCGATGATTTTAAACAAAGACAAAAAGAAGCATTGGAGCGATTTTTACAACAACAGAAAGTAGAAGAACAAGCTTTTCTTATGCAACAGCAGGAAGAAGAAGAAGCAAGAAGAAAACACCAGGAAGAAACAGTAGCAGCAGCAGCAGCAACGGAGAAGAATGAAGACCAAGGACAGAAAGAAAATAGTGAAAATCAAACGGTTACGACGGTACTTTTAGATATTTTAGCTGAGTTAAGGAGTCTGAAACAAATGTATCAGACTTCTTTATCACGACCGAAGAGAAAAAGACCTTCTCGAGCGAAACAACCCGATCTCTCTGTGACTACGTCTACCTTACCACCGTTAGTGATTTCTACCAAATCATTGACAGGAACCACCAGTCCCGAAGTAGGCCTTGGCCGTGGCAAAGGCTTAAGACAGCTCAAGAGGATTTCGTCCCGTTTCTGAGTTTGTTTTGTTTTAAACACACAAAACACCAACGGTCCTTTTCAGGACCACTCCAATTATTTCGAAAAGAAATACTATGTCAATTGCCTATTTCAATGAAAACTCAAAAGTCCTTTATTTTTTTAAAAACCCATGATGTACGTGTGAGTGAATGAATGTGTGAGTGTAGGTAATTATACTATCAAATCAAAACCAAGAGACAATTACGTTTTTTCTCTTTAGTTTATTCTAGTACAAACGTTACAATTCAATACCACAACATAACATAACACAAGACCATTTTTAAAAAGTTCATAGGTTTTCTTCTGTTTCACTCTTTCTGTTTTTTCATTTTCTTTACTGTCACAGCTTTTTTTTCTTCCTCTTCACTTTCGTTTCGTCTTCTTTTCTTGTCTTTGTGAACGTGTCGGGGTTCTTCCTTGGGGGAGGGTACCTCTTCCTCCTCCTGTTCAGAATTTCTTTCCTCCTCCTCCTCCTCCTTCTCCTCCTCCTCCTGCTCCTGTTGTTTCTTAGGGCAGTTTGGAGACCAATGTCCTTTCTCTTTACAATAATAACAGGTATCTTGACTTTTGTCTCTATTGGTACCTTTTTTATTTTTGTTACGATCTGAACATTCTGTAGCCCAATGTCCTTTCTTCTTACAGATATAGCAAGTATCTTGACTTTTATCTCGATAGGAGGGAGAGTAGGCTGTCGGCTGGTCTGACGAAAACTTTCGTATGACCCCACGTAAAGCTCTAATGAGAAGTTCCACTTGTGTAGGTTCTTCCATCGTTCTGGTCAATGTGAGAGTGAAATGAATACTGAAAGGTTAGACACTAACCCTTTATATATGCACGGATCGGACATGAATATATAGGGGTTATGGTCTTTAAAAGGTAGTCATTTGACTTTTTGCAGACAAGATGAAAAGACCACATCATGCTGTGGAGAAAGGAAAAGACAGTAAGAGACAGAAACGTAATGTATCGCCTAGCACAGTAGCTGAAGTCTTGGCTCAAATTCATGCCAGTGATTTTGAAGATGACATGAGTGAGCCCGAATCCACACCCAGACAATCCACGTCCAAGCAAAGTGCACCACCCTTAGTAAACCCTGAAAATTACTATCACATTCGAGAGACAGAAAAGCGTTCCTCTCGAAAATTTAGAACAACGGCTTACACGTATGCCGTAAAGTTTAAAGATTTCAAGGCCAATGTACCTTTGGAGAATACAGAAGGGTTCATTACTGAGGTGTGGGATTCTGTGTTAACTGCACTGAAACAGCAATGTCAAACCAAAGAAGACGATCGCTTGAGATCTGAAATTCAGTTACTACTGTGAAAAATGTGACTATGGTTATAACAATCGAGAACAACACAAGCATTGTGGATCAAAATGTGAGGGATGTTTGGCCTCTCAACCTTGTCTGGACAAAGGACAAGAAAGAGTGCATTGCCCTGTGTGTCAGCGCACTTTTGTCAGTCTTACCTGTTACCAACAACATTTGAAGATGCAAGGTTCACAGCAGAAAAATACTTGTCAGCTTTTGAGATTGTGCACTACTTGTGGACAAGGCATACGTACCAATTGTACCAAGTTTCACGTTTGTCGAGGGAAGAAACGATGTCACATTTGTCATCAAATTGTGGACTTGGAGCACGAATGCTTCATTCAAAAATATCAACCCCAACCAAAAGATACCCAGAAGAAAGGGAATTTTATCTTTTTTGATTTCGAATGCATGCAAGAAACTGGTATTCACATTCCTAATTTCTGCGTGGCTCACCGTGCGTGCGAGCAGTGCATCCAAGAACCTATCTTTAGTCATTGCCCTCACTGCAGCAAGATTCCTGGAGGACGTGAAAAAATCTTTCGAGGGTCAAACACGCTAGCCGATTTTGCTCAATGGATCCTTAATCCCATCGACGAAACGTGGAGTCCAGAAGACATCGAACGTTACGGCAATTGTCATCGCCATGCAACGGTCATGGCTCACAATTTCTCGGGATACGATGGGCAATTTCTGCTCAGATACTATGCGGAACAAAGTACCGAACGGCCTCAAGTGACTTTAAACGGAGTCAAAATCATTTCTATGCAAGTAGGACAAGTACAGTTTAAAGATTCGATGTGTTACTTGGCCATGCCTTTGAGTCGTATGCCTAAAACGTTTGGAATGACAGAAATGGCTAAAGGTTATTTTCCACACTTTTTTAATACCAAAGCCAATCAACATGCCGTTCTACCCCATTTGCCTGAGGCTGACGACTACGACCCCGACAACATGCGCACCGAACAACGAGAAGCTTTCTATGCTTGGTACCAGACTCACGCCTCGGACCCTTTTGACTTTCAAGAAGAAATGTTAAAGTACTGTAGATCTGACGTGGACATTTTACGACGTTGCTGTGGAAAATTTCGAGAATTGTTCATGGAATACGGAGGGATCGATCCTTTGAAAGAAGCTTGTACCATCGCCAAAGCGTGTTCTTTAGTGTACCGAAAACGCTTTATGCCTGAAAATACTCTAGCGGTCATCAGTCCTCAAACGACAAATTTTGTCAAACGTCAATACTCGGTCAAAGCTCTACGCTGGCTCCATTACTTGTGCGACAAGGAAGACAAATGGATCCAACACGCTCGCAACGGAGGAGGCGAAAAGACCATCGGAACGTATTCGGTAGATGGTTGGGACTTAGAAAACCCTCAGATTGTGTACGAGTTTAACGGATGTTTATTTCACGGATGTCCCCTATGCTACCCTCAACGAGACACCAAAAATCAGTTTTTACAACGAACCATGGAAGACTTGTACCAGACCACGTGTCAGCGACGTTTGAAGTTAGAACAGCAAGGATACCAGGTGGTGGAAATGTGGGAACACGAGTACGATCAGCGTTTAAAAACCGATCCCGAGTTTAAACTCATCGTAGAAAGTTACAAGTGGGTGGACCCCCTGAACCCTCGGGATAGTTTGTACGGAAGACGAACGAATGCTACCTATTTGCTGTACCAGGTGGACAAAGAGAAAGGAGAAGAAATCAAATACTTGGACGTGTGTTCGTTGTATCCTTACGTGTGCAAATATTGTCACTTTCCCGTAGGGCATCCAGAATTGATGACAGAACACATTGACTTGGACCACATTCGACAGTACGAAGGATTGATCAAGTGTAAAGTCTTACCACCCACAGACTTGTACCATCCCGTTTTACCTCACCATTGCCAAGGAAAACTGATGTTTCCTTTGTGTCGCACATGTGCCGAAACGTGCAACCAAGACCAACCTTGTCATCACACTCAGGAAGAACGCGCCTTGACAGGAACGTGGGTGAGCTTGGAATTGTTTAAAGCTCTGGACCTGGGATATCAACTGTTAGAAGTGTACGAAATTTACCACTTTCCCAAAACACAACAATACCGCAAGGGCGACGAGAGACAGAAAGGTATTTTTGCAGACTACGTGGATGCCTTTTTAAAACTAAAACAAGAAGCTAGTGGCTATCCTTCCTGGTGTCACACTCCCGAAGACCAAAAGATATTCAAAGAAAAATATCGGGAGCAGGAAGGTATCACTTTAGACCACATCGAGAAAAATGAAGGAAGGCGATCGTTTGCCAAAGTGATGCTCAATTGTTTGTGGGGTAAAATGGCACAACGTCCGTCTTTACCCAAGACGGAGTATTTGTCCGAGCCGTCTCGCTACTTCCAGATGATTCACGACCCAACGAAAGTCATGAAACACGTGGACGTCATTCGTGAGGACTTGATCTTAGTCAATTACGAAGAAGAACTAGACTTTGTAGAAGCCGACAAATTTGGAAATGTCATCCTTGCGGCTTACGTGACAGCCCACGCTCGCTTAAAATTGTACGAAGTGTTAGAACTGTTAGGAGATCGCGTGTTGTATTTTGACACGGACAGTTGCATCTACATTCACCGACCGAACCAGTGTAACCCTGGCATCGAAGGAGACCGTTTAGGAGCCTGGACCGATGAACATCCCGACGACAAGATTCTATGTTTTGCAAGTGGCGGTCCTAAAAATTACGGGTACGAATACCGAGACCCCCAAGGAAAAATGCACACCGAATGTAAAGTGAAAGGATTGACTCTTAATTATCGCACCAGTCAAGTGGTGAACTTTGACGTGCTACAAGAAGCCTTGCAGTCGGGACAGGATGAAACGTTTCAAGTGACTACCCACGAACCGCACAAGATTGTCCGTTTACCCACACACCAAATTGTTAGCCGACCTTTGGAAAAAGTCTACCAAATCGTGTACCAAAAGAGAGTACGACTTCCCAATCACTTCACTCTACCGTACGGTCACGTCGAAATTGGGCAGCATATACAAAGGGATATCGTCCAAGACCAATAGTTCATTTGTCACTACAACGTCACAGCGAAAAGAAGATGAATCCATTTAAACAGACATCATTCAAATTTGGGAATTCTCAAGTGGAGTGCGATGCTAAACCTTGCGATTGTAGTGATGCCAGGCGCTGGGACATTAGCGATTCAGCAGGATATCGTGGGAACGTTGCTATGACTACTACCCCTATATCTACCCTGGAAAGTGATGCTGTGCGTGTCAAACCTGAGGGATGCGAAAGCGGTGCGACACGTTATCGTGGACTCCTAGGAATTTCACCGTACCTGAATCGAACAGAAGTGAGGAGAGTCGAATATTCGTTCCCGACGAGTTTACCTGAATACTGTCACTTTAAAAGTCGATTCCAAACCTTCAAAGATAAATGGCCAAAATATCTGCCTGGACCAACTCCTGAAGAATTAGCCAGAGCTGGATTTTTCTACTTGGGCGAAGGGGATAAAGTCAAGTGTTTCAGTTTGGGTGTATCCATTTACGAGTGGGAACATAAAGATTCCGCTTACCTGGAACAAGCTCGATGGTCTCCGAATTGTCAATACCTACCTTTAGTGGGACCTAGTGATTGGAAGTGACACTACTACTCCATGTAGTGTAACACACCTAGACCAGTATATAAACCCTCTCTAAAACATTATATTCAAGGATTACCACACGAATTGCAAGAGAAGATCTACAAGGACGTTTGGCAAGGCCTTGCTAAAGGAAAATCGCAATGGGTGACTGTAGAACTTTTGTGTCGTGAAATTCACAAGAGGCAAGTGACAAAAATTAACCAACGTGTTAGATTTCTCTGGATTAAGGGTATTTTTTTGCTCTGTTACCAATTTACTACGTTTACCTCTGAAGATGCTTTGATCCTTCTTAACCGTTACCCTGAATGGCAGTGGGACGAAATTACACGTTATATTAATCACTTTCGCTTTTGGAGCAAATTTAATTCTATGTTTAATTCTGGGTTGAATCTACACTTGTAATCTTTGACCTAAAGAAGTATAAAAGAGAACAACCATGTCACAACCTTTATCATTGGTGATCCAACAGATTCCGTGGAAGGATATCAATGAGAAGATTCACACGGTGAAAGATTACGAACACTTATTACAAGAACTATACCCTATGAATTGGGGTCGACGTGTCGTGTGTGTTTTAGTGACTTGCTTTCTGGGATTTCGTTTACCTGCCGATTCCTTGTGGATACTTTACGAACACTACCTATCAAAAAAATAAGACAGTATGGTGGTTCCTTTAAATGTCCACGAGAGACTTATTCTGTTCAAAGCCTTACGTTTTCATCTGGATACGTCTCGACCTTTCCAAGAAAAAAAGATTCGTCAACTTTTACGTACGGAAGCAGTGTACGAAGATGTGTGTGTAGCTTGTGATTTACACCCTCATTGGACAGATGTACGTGACTGGAAAAGTTGGGATTTTGAGGCTTGGACAAACGAAGCATCCCATTATGCCCAAGCGTTGTGTTCCTAAAATTCATCGTCGTGTGAAAAAAGTCACTTTTAATCCTGTGTTAGTAACAGTATCAGAAGAAGAAAAAGAAAAAGAATCTATCACCCAAGACAATCCTTCTGTTCAAGACAGAACTGTCATGGACATTCCCCCACAAAGACCCTTTCGAGAAGACACCTATGTGACTGTACCCCCTGTAGAGGAGACTATAAGAACATTACATACTACCTCTAGGACACCTTCGTTACCCAAACCACGTTGTACAGTGACTTGTTTATATTCCACTTTGATCGTTTGCCTAGGTATTTTATTCCTGTATTTATCCATTTGGCTTTTATGTTTTCGTGTTGTTCAAATTTAAACATGCATTCAAATAAACGTGTCTTGAAAAAAGTATAAAAACCTCTTGTCTTGTCTGTTTTTGTGTCAATACTGTCATACCACTACACGACTATGGCTCACTCTACTCTTTCTACTACTCCTTCCTCCTCCACATTCAAAGTCATTGACGAACACTTAGATCAGGCTAGTTGGAAAGCCTTGTATCTTCGTCATCCTTTTAACATGTTAATTGCTGGACCGAGCGGTTCAGGCAAAACCGAATTTGTCAAACGTTTGATCGAACATAAACATCATTTGATCGATCGTCCACCTCAACGCATCGTGTGGTGTTACAAAGAGTGGCAATCGGCATACAGCCTCTTGCAAGAAAGTCAAGGTGATTCCATTGTGTTTGTAGCAGGCATTCCTAAAGAAGACGAGGGGATCGTGTCTGACCCTAGTCAAACTCATTGGGTTATTTTTGACGACATGTTAGGAGAAGACGAAGAAGAAATTAAACTGTGGTTTACGCGTAAAGGGCATCATCGTAATGCCAGTGTCATTTACATTACACAAAATTTATTTCAACAAAGTAAAGCCCATCGTACCATTAGTCTAAATGCTCATTACGTGGTCTTGTTTAAAAGTCCTCGAGATAAATCACAAGTGCAAGTTTTAGCCAAACAGTTAGGAACACCTTGGCTAACTCATGCGTACGATGATGCCACTCAAACGCCACACGCCTATCTACTCGTGGATTTAAAACCCACTACCCCTGATTATTTGCGATTTCGTACCGATTTGTTTCACGACTGGTGTCAAGACGGAGGACCTGTCGTGTACACGTCCTCCTCGTCGACATAACACTATGAAGCACTAAAAAAATCTATAAAAACCTTGGGTTACTTTGACCTGGTCTCATACATCGTCAACATGACGTCCCTTCAGTCTCATCTTCCGATCAAATTGATTCGTGCCTTGTACGGCATCAGTCGCGAAAAAAATCCACAAAGACGTGCTCACGTCTTAGAAGCCAGTCTCAAAGAAGTCTTACGATGGTTTACGGTGACAGCACGTCAAATACTGCAAGGCATCATTCACATTCCACATCAAACCAAACGCTTTTTTGACAGAAACAAAGTAGCCTTGACGCAACTGGCCAATCCTCGCATCGACACTCACACCAAAAAGCAAATCATATTGAAACCTGGAGGTAGTGGTTCTCTAGGAGGTGTCATCATTCGTTCCTTTTTAAAATGGGATCCCAATACTCCCAAAGTTCACCCCAAGAAGAAAACAAAAAAAGCCAAACAAGCCCCTAAGAAAAAGAACAAGGGTACCAAGACCAAAGCACAGAAAAAGAAAAGTCCACAGAAAAAAGCGGACACCCGCAAAAGAGGCACTTCGGCCAGGACACAACCTTACCTTCGTCAACCACGACCTGTAAGAAAAGATCTACAAGGACGTTTGGCAGGGACTACGTTGCCAGTAGCCTCAGGGGCTGCCACTTCTCCGTTGCGGGTGATGCCAGCCAAACCCAATTTGACACCCGTTTTTCCTAATTTGATGAAACATTGGAAATCTGCGTCTCCCAAAACGTCTCCTCCACCGGAGACACCCTCGTCCACATTAGCGTCAGTAGCAGCTGCTCATAAAGTACCTGCCCCCAAAGTCAAAGTCCAAGAAAGATCTGGCATGTTAAAGAGTTTACTAGATTTGTCCAAACAAGAACTGTCCCGATTGAGTCCATTGCGAACTCCTTCACGACGTGTGTTACCTGCCATGAAGTTGATACGACGCAAAGATAATCAGTGGCGACGCATTCCAGTATAAAAATATGACTTGAAAACCACGACGTCAATCAGTATTTTTTCTGTACCACTGATGAACACTCAAGGATGCCTCCTCAAAAACGTGCACACCATCACCCTCGACGTTCTACCGTCCAAAAAGGAAAAGGAAAAAGACAATCTCGTCATCCTACCAAACGCTCAAAAACCAAACAACGACGTCCTCCCGTAAAAAGACACAGTCATCCAAAGAAAAAGAGAAGTCATCAAAGGGGAGGCATATTTATTGGTCTTATGCAGAAACTAGACAAAGCAGCTAATAACCGAACTGGTATCTTTAGCCCTGCTTTTGAGGATTTAGCGAAGCATGCCGTTACTTTTTGGAGAAGCCAATAGAAAAAAGAAGATAAAAGAGGGTGTGTACCAAGTCTTTGACATCAGTGTATTTCTGGAACGAACAAGCAAAGATGTCACCTCGCAAAAAACATTCTTATTCACCCCACAAAGGAAGGAAAAGGAAAGGACTACCTCCTCGTTTAGCCAAACACGGAGACGTGTTGTCCGTCCTGTCCAAAGCCTCTCCGCCCATGCGAAAACAAATCATTAAAACAGCCTCCAAAGATGTCATCGATACCGTGTGTGAATGTTGTTTGAATGTTTTGAAAGGCACGATACCTTTGTCTCCACACCAGAAAAAATGCTTCGCCAAACATCGACACGTTCTTCGTCAAATGGTTCAAAAGAAAATATCCGTCCGTCAAAAGAAAAAGATGTTGGTGCAACGCGGAGGATTTTTACCCATTCCTGCTCCTATGTTGACAAGCTTAATACCAGGTTTGATACAAGGGATGACCCAAGGGTTAACTCAAGGAATGGGTAGAAGATAAAAGGACCCTATGGAGCACCACAATCTCAGACATAACCTTTGAAAGCCCATGGAAGGACGAAAACTAACTTTGGTTCCTTACAAACGATGGATGGAATACCATCATTGGCAAGAACAACGATCCCCCCATTTACCACCCAATCCCAATTTGGCTGAGATGTCGCAATTACAACACGAATTGCAATCCTTGATCCATCGCCACGATTTATCCGAAACCGAAAAATCACAAAAGTACGGTCAACTCTTGAAACGGCTACAACTCTTTCATCAGAAAGCTGTGGAACAAACAGCTCAACCCACTTTGTCCGATTTTAAGGCTCTAATGAATAACCCGGCACCCTCACCCTCACCCTCTACAGCAGTTAAAACAGACGTTACCCCACCATTACCCAAGGAAGAAGAACCCCATGATCTCTTTCAAACACCTACTGCTACTCCCATTTCGAGTAAGATTGCCGCTTCCTTATTGACCCCTTCTCCCACTCCCCCACGAGAAGAACTCAAAACTTGGGTTAAAAAGATGATGGCTACTTCTTCTTCGACAGATGTGAAAAAGAAAGAAAGGAAACTAGAAGTGAGAAAAGAAAAGAAGGCCAAAGAAGCTATCCCATTACCTCCGCCACCACCATTACCCTCGACGTCAACTCCTGTGGCACATCGGACACGTAAAACCGTTTCCAAACAACCCGCATTTCGTCCCACCCAAAGCAATATCCTCGAAGAGTGGGTCCCTTATTAACGAAAACCATGGAGAAGGTATTAGCCAGCATTTACTACGATCCAGCTCACCCTGCAGGTTACGAAGGCATTCAGAAATTGTATCGTGCTGCCAAAACTCGCCTGAAAAAGCTCCGTTTACCAGCAGTACAACGATGGTTACAAGAACAAGCGACGTACACTTTACACAAACCCATTCGACGAAAATTTCACAGAAGTCGCACTCAAGTGGAAGGCATCGATCATCAATGGCAAGCCGATTTAGCTGATGTCTCTCATTTAGCCACCTACAATCGTGGCTACAAATATTTGTTTTGTGTCATCGACGTCTTTTCTAAATTTGCCTGGGTCGTACCATTGACATCCAAATCGAGCGGAGAGTTAGTACGAGCTTTGCAACTGGTGTTGAAACAAAGTGGTCGTCACCCTCTTCGATGGCAAACCGACAAAGGCACCGAATTTCTGAACCAAGCTTTCCAACGAGAATTAAAAAAACGTGACATTCAGACATTCATTTTTTCACCACCGAAAATCCTGAAACCAAAGCCAGTATCGTGGAACGTTTTCAACGTACCTTGAAAGAACGCATGTGGAAATATTTTACACATCAACACACTCTCAAGTACATCGACGTCTTACCACACTTAGTCCAAGCCTACAATCAATCTTACCATAGAAGCATTGGACGTTCCCCACAAGAGGTGACACCTGACAACGAAGTGACTGTTTTTGAGCGTCTGTTTGGTACGTTTCGGACGATGGCTGTCCCCAAGAAAGGTAGAGAAGTGTTAACCCCGGGAGATTGGGTACGCATTGGCAAAACCAAACGCACTTTCGACAAAGGTTACTTACCCAACTGGACCACCGAATTGTTTCGTGTTACTGGACGAGTGCGCGATCGTCATCCTACCGTCTATAAATTGGAAGACATGAACGGAGAAGTATTAAAAGGAACATTTTACTTGCCTGAGTTACAACGTGTTACCAAAAAAGAAAACGACGTGTACGACATTGAAAGCATTCTCGAACGAAGAACCCGTAAAGTAGGAAAACGTCGTGTCAAAGAAGTCAAAGTACGTTGGAAAGGATATCCTCCTAGTTTTGATTCTTGGATTGACGCTTCGCAAGTCATCGACTATAAAAAGAAGTGACCATCATGCCCTTCAATACAGCTTCAGCAACCACAGTGACTACTCCTTCACCCACGTCATCTCTGCAAGATTTACAAAAGCAACCCTTGTGGGTGTGGTGTGGAGAACGTGTCCCTAAAACGCAAATCGTTTTTTTCTGTCAAATCTTTGTGGTATATTGTGTCATTGGTGCAGCCATTGCTAATTTGAGTTTGCAACAAGGAGACAAACAATTGTGGACCATTTTACTCAGCAGTTGCATCGGGTATCTTCTTCCCAATCCTTCCCTGAAATACTCTTACAACGGGAACAACAGTAACAATATTGGGAGTCTGGCGGCCAACGTTAGTCCTTCTCCTGACAGTCACCCTTCCAATCACAATCTTCTTTTAGATACTCCTTTAACCTCGAGTGACTCCTCGGACAGAAGAACATTGGAAATATGAACAACACTATTAACCAATTTTACTTAACGTTACCCAGTGACAGTTCCATGGAGGTGTTTCCTAACAACACATTGTGTTGTTACACGTCTAAATTACCTCAAGCCATGCATTTGGATCAAGATGATCACTGGGAAGCAGCTTTAGTGGAAATAATACACCCGACACAAATCAAAAACGTCGTCGAAAATCAAAACTTTTTCACAGTTGAAGTGTACGACAAGCAATTGCAACAAGCCTTAGATGAACGAGGTATCACTGGCATGGACAACAAGAAATCAGATGGACCCACAACTAAACATCTGTCCACTCATGTGTTGACCATTCCTGCAGGCTACTATTTTAGCGGTCAACATTTAGTGACTACGATTGCAAGCAGGTTCAATGTTGTGTTTGGTAAACCCCTGGACAAAATCAGAGAAAGTGTTACCTTTGAGTACATTAAAGTTGCTCGCCGCTTCATGATCAAATTTTCAGAGAAGAAAATAATAGCCATTACCTTTTGTCCTGAATTGTTTGATATCTTAGGTGGAGACCTCAAGATGCTCCCGAACAAAAAAGAAATACCAGGCATATCCAGTAACTTGGATTTTACCAAATATTTTCGATCCCCTGTAGAAATGAACCAAGGACTCAATTTGATGTTTGTGTACTCCGATGTGGTGGAGTACAATGTGGTAGGACACACCTCTGTACCGTTACTGCGAGTCATTCCTTTCAAAGTAGATACTACTACCGCTGACGAGGAAGGTGGAAATACCTATCACGTTCACCGCGAATTTGTGCATCCTCATTATTTACCCGTCAGTAAGTCGTATTTCGACAGTGTCAACATTACTATAAAAGGAGAACTAGGTCAAAATATTCCATTTACCAAATGGAAAGTCACAGTGAAACTCCATTTTCAAAAACAATTCTCCAAAAACTGAAAAAGTGATGTATCCTGTGTACCAAGGAGTCACTCGACAACGAGGACATGGTTTAGGAGATATGTTTAAATCAGCCTTTCGTTCCGTGGTCCCTGTTTTAAAACCAATGGTGACACGAGGATTGCACACCTTAAAAGATGCCGCATTGACTCACGGCAAAGATTTTCTTTACAATGTTCTCAAAGATATTTGAAATCAAAGGACAACCCGAAGATTACATCGATCTCAACAACAGTTACTTGTATTTGAAAGTGAAAGTGAAAGTAACCAAAACAGACAACACCAATCCAGGAGCCAATGATAGAGTAGCTCCTATCAACAATTTCATGCATTCCTTGTTCAGCGATGTGGATTTGTACATGAATAACAAACTGATCAGCAGTAGCATGGATACTTACCCTTACCGAGCGTACCTCGAAAATCTCGAAAATCTCTTGACGTACGGAAAAGAAGCCAAGAACACTCATCTAGATGCTTGCGTGGTATGGAAACCTGACACCGCAGATAAGTTTAACGACACAGCCTTGCCCGTAGCAGCAGCTGCTGATGGCAGCGCTCCTGCCGATCCTCACAATGAAGGTTTTAACGAGCGTCGAAAGAAAATTTTGCAAGGACGTAGTTTAGAACTGTTCGATCGTTTGCATTTGGACATGTGGTTTCAAGAGAAGTATTTGCTGAACGGAGTAGATATTCGCTTGAGACTGAATCGAAGTAGTACTGCTTTCCATTTGATGGCTCATGCCAACGAATACAAAACCATTATCCAAGAAGCCAGGTTATACGTACGTCGCGTGGAAGTGTTACCTAAAGTGGGGAATGATATCAGTCACACTTTGAGCAGAACGACAGCCAAGTATCCGATACGACGCGTGGAAGTCAAAACTTTCACCATTGCCGCTGGACTCCGATCTAAGATTGAAGATCATCTGTTCCAAGGACAGTTACCCAAACGTTTATTCATTGGTATCGTCAGCAATGCAGCCCTCAATGGTGCCCACGATGAAAATCCTTTCCAGTTTAAGCACTGCAGAGTATCCAAAATTGAAGTCAGTCGCGATGGCAAAACTTTGTGTACCAGACCCTTCGAACCCGACTTTGGCGAACAGAAAAATTACTTGAGGTCGTACTTGTCACTGTACGAAGCCACAGGACAGTTAGGAACCAACACCAGTCACGGTATTTCCTACGACGACTATGCAAGAGGTTACACGTTGTGGGCTTTTGATTTCACTCCAGACCAAGGCAGCGACGAGGGACATTTCCACCCTATAAAATCTGGGCAACTGCGTGTGGAACTTCAGTTTGCAGCACCTCTTCCCGAAACGGTGAATATCATTCTGTATGCTGAATTCGATAATACCATAGAAATTAACAGTTTGAGAGAAGTCATTCTAGACTATTAGACATTATGGAAGACCCTTGTCCTTCTTTGAATAGTGGAGAATCCATGGAATGGGAGGTTACAGAAAAAGCAGAACCCCAAGACCAAAAAGAAGAAGTAGTGATCATGCAATCCAGATGGCCAGAACAGGAACAACAGTTAGTGGCTTGTTTTGCACAACACTTGGAAGATAAAATGAGGGACATGATTAAAAAAGATTGTTATGGATGTCAAATCGATCATCCCAGTCAAATTCAACACGATAAATGTATGATGATGAGTCAAGAAGAAAAATTGGACAATTATCTGAACGAAGCTTGGAGTCTCATCTCCGAAGAAGACGTGTTACTTCAGTGGTATAAAGGCTTACGTGATCATTCCTCTCCTCCATTGTTTGCTCGAGAAATCGATCGCATCGAAGCAAACCATCAGTTACTTGTCAGACCGTTTCAAACAAAAAGTCTGGATTGAATTGATGACTTATCATCACCTGTGAAGAAAGGAGAGAAAAACACAAGGCTACACAACAAAAAATGGATACCTGGGAACTTTATTATCTTTTGAACCGTAGTTCGTACACTGCTTCTTGGAATCCTGTCGTGTGTGCTAAAGATGAACTACCTCATCGCAAACCTCAAGAGAATCAAGCTTATGTCATCAACACAGATGACAGTCATCTTCCAGGAACTCACTGGGTAGCTGTCTACTTTACTCAAGAGGGTTGTGCGGAGTATTTTGATTCGTATGGATTGCCTCCTTTCGAAGATGATATCATTGACTTTATGAGAAGAAATGCTCAGACGACACGATTCAATAATGTGAAATTACAAAGCACAGATTCTATGGTGTGTGGACAATATTGTATCTATTATCTGCATCATCGCAGTCTTGGATATTCTTTAGAACATTTAGTGACTTATTTTGATCGTCATTCGTCTCGAAACGATGACAAAGTAGATCGATGGTTTTGTGACCATTATGGTTATCTGTTGTCTTTAGCTAGGAAACGTAGTGTACATCAATCGCCCAATGATTTCCAACAGTGGAAATCTCAATTTAATTCACAACGTTGTCAACCATGTCAAAGATAATGTATTGGTGTTATGGAAAAAAAATGTTTGTTCTTTGAAATAATGTTTGTTCTTTGAAATAATGTTTGTTATTTGAATAAAAATGTTGTGTTTTGAAAACCAATGTGTGGCGTTGCCCGACCCAAAATTAAATTAGGACCATGTGTTATCAAGTAAGTCGGACAAGCCACTGTTTATTGTTACACATGACCGCAGGCTAACACCATCCCTTACGTAAGTTTACCATAGTTAAAAGAGGAAGCTGAACAAGGCCCGTCAGATGTGTAATTAGCACCTTGGGCTGGAATGATGTTTTGGACATCAAAGAAGCTGTCAGAAGGAGTGGGCGTGCCTTATCTTCTGGATACGCTGACGGACCGCAAGATTGAAGGAGTCGAGTGGATAGGGTCCCAGCGCTACCCAATCAGAATCGAGGAAGGGGTGGGACCCTGATTTATTTTAAAATATAATATCTTTAACCGGCCGGCTAGCTTTAGTTTCCGATTACCCGTTAAGGAGGATTGTCTGTAAAGAATTGGAACTCCGTAGCCATACGTTAATTGGCGGGAAAAGCTTTAGGAACAGAATTTTCTAAGCTAGCTTCTAGAAAGGTCAGTGAGCTGTTTGTTTGATCTTTGCTTTCTGCGACTGAATTTAATTGTAGATCGTTTATATATACATATTATTACTAATATCGTACTAGGAATAATTATTTTGTGATGTTGATATGTTTGTATATTTTGAAGAATGGGTTTCTATTTGTAAAGAATCGTATTGCTTGCTAGCCGTAGTAAGAATTACTACTATTATAATTCGCTATGTGGTTATTTTTAGTACAATAGCACATTATCCATGTAATTATAGAAATTGAATGTTATCTTTGAAAGGATTTCACTTGAGAAATTAATAATATGAATATTGGAATACTTGTGTACGCTTGCGGGAGTGTAGTGTACAGACATACGTCTGGCTGTCGTAATATTGTTAAGTACAATGAGATTAAATAGATATATATATATATATATATATATATATATATATATATATATATATATATATATATATATATATATATATATATTAGATATACTTATGTGATATGATGTATGAATATATGATATCGTGCTATTACGCCATTGTTTCCCTGTAAGAGTGTGTGGGAATTTCGATGTGTATGTATGCGTGTCCTAAAACGTAATAGCCTTATCTGATGGTTAATGGATGATTTAGTGTGAGGTGAGATTTGATAAACCATACGTTAACGCCTTGCGATTTTCACAGGAAGCTTCGGGGGACAGACTAGTGAGTGGTCCCAGTGTCTCCGTTATAGACGGAAGGAAGAGAAGAAAGAGGGAAATCTGAAGAGGAAGTTTCGGGGGACAGACAGAAAAGTGGCCCCAATTGTTGTGATAAGAAAGGAAGGAAAGTAAAGGGAGGAGAGAAATCGGGAGAGGTGAAATTCAGGAAGAGCGGAAGGATAGGATAATAGATGAGTACAACTAAAGGCCAGGTGGAAAATCGAACTCACACTGAAAATCATAAGATGAAATAGGCTATCACTTAGAGGACAAGTGATTATATGACATTTAACTTTATAGGTTTCATTAAATTGTTATTGTTGAATTCCATCTTCGTGTTATATATATATATATATATGTATATAACTGGGGGCTCAGAGCCGTATACCTATTTGGTCTTTAATCTAAATTTAAATTCACGAGCCAGGTGGAACTTCTATAATATTTTAATTAATATTTTGGAAGTACCCCACCCCAACCTTTGCATAACGCTACACAATGCGTCTGTCGTTTGTTTTACATTTGTATTCATATAAATGCTCTTTGACTTTTCTTTCTATCCCTCACATCAAACTATCTAAACGTTTCAAAACCCTAAACCGCAGAGGGGTGTTTTCCATCACGTCCGCGCTTGAACCATATAAAGCAGGGGTAGTCTCCAGTCTGGCCACACATTCATTACAGTCATTCATCATTCGGGCAGTGAACATCGAGCAGGACGGACCGGGACAGCGACTCTCTAGCGTGAGCATGGGAAACAGTTGGATAAATGCTACCCATTAGGAGTGACTCAAAAAAGCACCCATAGGAGTACAGCAAGAAGAATAACAGAGACTTCACCACTGATTATCCCAGCCACCAGACAGACCGCTGTGGAATCTATACTCCGCTGACTAGAAATGGCGCCACGAGGAAGACCAAGATGGCCGCCCAAGCATGAGTGTGCACGTGCTCGGCAGAGTCACTATTGCTTGGGTGAAAATGGAGGGATTACAAGTGGACCAAACATTTCGCCGAACCAATTAACAGCGGAGTAGAAAATTCAACTAGCAGAGGGACAACAGGCGGCCATTGAACATGACCACCACCAACTGCACCCTGATGACAGAGCCTGCGGAGCACAGATGAACCTTCAATCTCACTGCGGTTCAATTGCCTGAAAAATAGGGGACTCATTTGGTATCGAGTACCCCTCTTTGACTAACTAATTGGCCCTAAAAAGACTAATTTGACATTTTTTGGTATTGCCGTTCAAAAATTCATAACCAAAATCCCCTACCATTGACTACACTTTTATGTGTCGCTTAGACACTTTAGTTTAAATACAATAGGGACTTACACATGTACACTTAGTACTAGTCCCTATTTTTTATAGGATGATAATAATATTTTGTAACTTAGATATTTGGTTAATTGCACAGGTGGCTTACACATTATTGGTTGTTAGGTTGTCCATTAGTATAACTGGACTGAATTTGACATACAAGCGTGCTTGGCGCTTTACCACCTTGCTCCATGCTGCAGTAAATTCTCGTGCTTGCACGACCATATTACGCAGCCATAAGCGATATGAGAAAGCTAATTTTCTCTCGCTTCCTTGCTCTTGCAGACTGATAAGAAATAGAATGATTGGGTGGGTGTGTGTAGGTTCCATTCCTACCCACCCTGGCCTTCCAATCACACCGCGTCAGTACAATTATTGACCAGATGTGACGGCCAAATTAAATAGTGATCTCTGATCACATAAACGCCTAGTGGGTGCGCGGCACAATTCCCACCCACAGGATAATTAAATAACCTTCTATTGAAGGACAAACCAGTGCTAAGAGCCTCACGGACGAAGCACTTTAAACAAATTATTCAATTCAATCCAGTCTGGCCATCCATTGTTTGACTCATCCTACTATGAAGATGTGCTCAAGACTAGCTAAGCTGAACGAAGCTTATGTCACTCTGCATCGTATCAGACACAATCTGATGCCAAAGCCTGAAGAGATTGAGAATGTAAGAATGCTACAAGTAACGGAAGACCTCATAGAAGAACTCTTCAGAGAGGAAATTCAAAAAGAGAAAGAAGAATGGACTGAGAAGTATCGACTTCAAAAGCAGCAGAGAGAGCAGAGAGAACAGCATCAGCAGCATCAGCAACAGCAGCAGGAACCAGACAGAAGTTTTGTCGACTGTCGTGTGGACACGAAAGAGTTCTCTTTCTCTTTCCGAAGAAGCAGACCCTATCGTGTAGCCAAACGAGGACGCAATCTTAGACGATAAAAGATTGTCATCCTTCCTCGTACAGACAAACACAAAAAAACAGCCCTTTTCAGGGCTACCCAATATTCTCAAAAAGAATTAATTATTCAATTTGCTTATGGTATGTGAGGAAGTTAGAAAAAAATAGAAGTGAGTCTATAATCACTGTCTCATTTTACTTTTGTTTTGAAGTGCGTCTATAAGCACAACGTATTTTTTCAAAATAACTTGTTCAATGTATAATTAATATGAGTCAAGTATAAAAGTGAGTGAGTGTTTTATTTTAAAAGTCAGCTTGTTTTGTTTTTTTGGTAATGATAGGGATAATGTAAGTTTCTTGGATCTAGGGGTGTTTTCCATCACGTCCGCGTGTTTTGGTAATGATAGGGATACTGTAAGATTTTTGGGTCATCGTAGGGGGTGTTTTCCATCACGTCCACGCTTGAACTATATATAAAGTCTGGCTGGCTACCCATCGTTCATACATTCATACATCACATTCAGCAAGCGGACTCCAAGGTGGATGGATCGGACCTCTACAATATACTGATAGCCGGCAGTGAGAAAAGGCGCCATATAGACCTGCACAGCAAATAATAATGCAGTCGTACGAGCGACCTAGGTGTCTACCCAGTAAGGTGACGGGCAACCGAGCCGTGGCAGTGGGAAACCAAGCCGGGGTAGATTTACACCCCACTAGACCACACTACAGTACTGATAGAGGGATAACCCTAAAACTCTGCAGACAACGGAAATCATGCCACGTGGATTTCAAGATGGCGACCAGTGTGCACCATTATTATACCATCAACGGTGGGCACGGGTTAGTACTGGAAGCCGGAAGGAATGAAGCGGGCAATGTCACAACCCAACTTCCACTGCACAGACAAGGGGAAAAAGGAAAACCAGCCATGACGTACGAACTGGCTGACCTACCGCACCGACGAGACCACGGAGAAAAGATGACAGCGACAACCAGCTAGGTTTTTCCATTTGCCTGAATGATAATAGGGACTCATTTGGCTTAGAGTACCCTCTTTGATAAACTATTGGCCCTGAAAGAAATAATATGACATGTTTTGGCACTGCGAACAAATTTATAACCAAACTCCCCTACCATTGACTATACTTCTATGTGTCGCTTAGACACCTTAGTATAAATACAATAGGGACTTACGCATGTACACTTAGTACTAGTCCCTATTTTCGTTAGGATGATAGGTCATATTTTGAAACTCAGATATTTGGTTAATTGAATAGGTGGCTTACACATTATTGGTTTGTTAGGCTGTCCATTAGTACAACTGGACTGAATTTGATATACAGGTGCGCGCTTGGCTTTTCATCACCTTTACTCCCTGCTGCCGTAATTTCTCGTGCTTGCACGACCACATTACGCCGACATAAGCGATATGAGAAAACTAATTTTCTCTCGCTTCACTGCTCTTGCAGATCAGTAGGTAACAGAATGATAGGGGTGGGTGTGAGTAGGTTCCATTCCTACCCACCCTATGGCCTATGGCTTATGGCCTTACATTCACCCAGGCAATACAATTATTGCCCGTGGTGACGGCCGAAGTCACACCCAGAGGCAGTACACGTATTGCCCAGTGGTGATGGCCTAAGTAAATAGCACTCTATGAGTGCATAAATGCCTGCAGGGGATGTGGCACATTTCCTTCCCCTCAGGATAAAGTAAATAACTCCCCTTTGGGAGACAAAACAGTGGAAAGAGCCCAAGTGGACGATTCACTTAAAACTTATAATATCAATCAATCATTACCCATCGTTGACATCAAGAAGCATACATCATGTCAACTGAGACAACACTAGCGTTGGAATTAGTACCTGAGCAAGCACTAAGAGATATATTTAGCCTAGGACAGCTAAAGGCAAATAATTGGAGCCTTCGAGCAGCGGGGAAAAAAACCACCCTACTGCTTGTGTGGGAAAAAACAGAAAAACCACAAGGAAAAAGAGGGGATACCAGACATAGAGGACCACGAGGTCGACCACGGCAGCGGCGGGAAACCGGTTTACGCAGCCGTCCACCCACCCCTCTTCCTGAAGTCACTACAGTACAGAGCCCCAAGATGGGACCTACCATTGAACTTCAGGGCATACAAGACCAGCTAGCGGCGTTAACACATCAACTACAGGTGTTACTAAGTGTGGAGACAGAAGACGTGGCTACGTCACCCATAAACGTACCAACACCTGAACCACAGCCACCATCACCGCTACCAGCCCCTAGCAAAAAAGGGAAAGGAAAGGGGAAAAAGGGGGGGATGACTATGCCATTGTCATCCACCCCTATACCCAAATCTCCAAGCACTGCAGCGAGCTTGGACCAAGAATTAGGGGATACCACTACCACCACCACTACCACCCCAGGAGGAACATGGGAAACTCCAGTAAAAACAAGAAGAATGCCCAAAACAGCTAAAGACGAGCTTATGGGACAGCTATGCAGGGAATTGGGAGTTTACAAACTTGTCAAAAACAAACGAAAGGCGACAAGTTACATCTCCGCCGTATCATACATTGGATACAAAGCAATGTATGACCAACCCCCGCCGACTTTACAATGGGAATTCGCTTGCAAGATCCTTCAACTTCACTATCTGGAGGCCTATCTGGAAAAGCCCTTATCACACCTGCTGGACGCTGCCCAATATCTCGCCGAAATCCATAACATCGACTTTTCGACAAATCGGAGAGAAGAACATAGAACAGCGCACAGATTGGTGGAATTGGAAGCTGAACGAGGGAGGTACCCCTACATCCAGTACCAACCTTTTTAATGGCTAATTTATAGCGCTGCTAAAATAGGGTACTCATTTGGTATCGAGTAGCCCTTTTTGACTAACTTTTTGGCCCTGAAAGGAACAATTTGACCCTATTGGTATGCTGCAACAAATTTATAACCAATATCCCCTACCATTGACTACACTTTTATGTGTCGCTTAGACACTTTAGCTTAAATACAATAGGGACTTCATATGTACACTATCGTACTAGTCCCTATTTTCTATAGGATATTAATTAATATTTTTTATAACTCAGATATTTGGTAAATTGCACAGGTGGCTTACACATTATTGGTTGTTAGGCTGTCCATTAGTATAACTGGACTGAATTTGACATACAGGTGCGTGCTTGAGCTTTCGTCACCTTACCTCCCTGCTGCCGTAATTTCTCGTGCTTGCACGACCACATTACGCCGACATAAGCGATATGAGAAAACTATTTTTCTCTCGCTTCACTGCTCTTGCAGACCAGTAGATAACAGAATGATAGGGGTGGGTGTGAGTAGGTTCCATTCCTACCCACCCTATGGCCATGGCTTATGGCCTTACATTCACCCAGGCAGTACACTTATTGCCCGTGGTGACGGCCGAAGCCACACCCAGAGGCAGTATATTTATTGCCCCGTGGTGAAGGCCTAAGTAAATAGCACTCTCTGAGTGCATAAACGCCTGCAGGGGATGTGGCACAATTCCTTCCCCTCAGGATTAAGTAAATAACCCTTTATAAGGGATAAAACAGTGTCAAGAGCCCCAGGGGACGAGGCACTTAAAACCCATCAAATCTATCTATCTATCTACCCATCGTTGACATTCAGCAAGCGGACTCCAAGGTGGACGGATCGGACCTCTACAATATACTGATAGCCGGCAGTGAGAAAAGGCGCCATATAGACCTGTACATCAAATAAATAATGCAGTCGTACGAGCGACCTAGGTGTCTACCCAGTAAGGTGACGGGCAACCGAGCCGTGGCAGCGGGAAACCGAGCCGGGGTAGATTTACACCCCACTAGACCAGACTACAGTACTGATAGAGGGAAAACCCTAAAACTCTGCAGACTACGGAAATCATGCCACGTGGACTTCAAGATGGCGACCAGTGTGCACCATTATTATACCATCAACGGTGGGCACGGGTTAGTACTGGAAGCCGGAAGGAATGAAGCGGGGCAATGTCTCAACCCAACTTCCACTGCACAGATAGGGGGAAAAGGAAAACCAGCCATGACGTACGAACTGGCTGACCTAACGCACCGAAGATACCACGGAGAAAAGATGACAGCGACAACCAGCTAGGTTTTTTCATTTGCCTGAATGATAATAGGGACTCATTTGGCTTCGAGTACCCTCTTTGGTAAACTATTGGCCCTGAAAGAAATAATATGACATGTTTTGGCACTGCGAACAAATTTATAACCAAACTCCCCTACCATTGACTATACTTCTATGTGTCGCTTAGACACCTTAGTATAAATACAATAGGGACTTACGCATGTACACTGTAGTACTAGTCCCTATTGTTTATAGGATGTTAATTAATATTTTATAACCCAGATATTTGGTAAATTGCACAGGTGGCTTACACATTATTGGTTGTTAGGCTGTCCATTAGTATAACTGGACTGAATTTGACATACAGGTGCGTGCTTGAGCTTTCGTCACCTTACCTCCCTGCTGCCGTAATTTCTCGTGCTTGCACGACCACATTACGCCGACATAAGCGATATGAGAAAACTATTTTTCTCTCGCTTCACTGCTCTTGCAGACCAGTAGATAACAGAATGATAGGGGTGGGTGTGAGTAGGTTCCATTCCTACCCACCCTATGGCCATGGCTTATGGCCTTACATTCACCCAGGCAGTACACTTATTGCCCGTGGTGACGGCCGAAGCCACACCCAGAGGCAGTATACTTATTGCCCCGTGGTGAAGGCCTAAGTAAATAGCACTCTCTGAGTGCATAAACGCCTGCAGGGGATGTGGCACAATTCCTTCCCCTCAGGATTAAGTAAATAACCCTTTATAAGGGATAAAACAGTGTCAAGAGCCCCAGGGGACGAGGCACTTAAAACCCATCAAATCAATCATTACCCATCGTTGACATCATTCAGGCGAAGACTGCAGACCGAGTAGGACGGCTTATCTGGAGCGGACGAACTGATGACGTCAAGGGGGATTGCGAAAGCATGTTTCCCGGGCTTTCACAGCTAAGGACGAACCGAGACGTTTTTACTTCTCAACTACGGAGAGAAACATCTACATATACAGCGGTGGACTAAGCAGCGGAACCATTTTGGATTTTTTATAAGTCCCTTTAACAAGTGGCAGAAATTGAAGATATGGAGAAACTGGATAGCCCACTTAAACTATTTGTGGAAGAATAATGAGGGATTTTGAAGTTGGCTGCACCTGCATCGATATACTGGAACCATACTACAACCAGCCATGGGAAACTAAGTAATATGGCGGACCTGAGGCGCGCTGACTGGTGATATCAAAATACTGAGTATCCCGCAGGTTGCCATAGGATGATATCATCAAGTCAGCGAAATTCTACCTTGGATAACCAGTGTATCGATGAATTACTGCTGTCTACTGATAAATCATCACCATCGGACTACTCGGATAAAGCAGTACAACGAAAAGATATTTGCCATTTATCTTTTCATTCGCCTGAATAATAGGGGACTCATTTGGTTACGAGTACCCCTCTTTGAACAACTATTCCGTGGCCCTAAAAATCTAATATGACTTATATTGGTACCTCCAGCAAAATTCATAACTTAAACAAACTACCATTGACTACACTATTATATGTCGCTTAGACATTTTAATTTTTCAAAATTGTTAGGGACTTATTATATGTACGCTTATGTACTAGTTTTATTTGAATGATAGGACTTTAAATAATAATTCTTCAACTTAAATATTTGAATAATTGCACAGGTGGCTAACACAATATTGGATGTTAATTTGTCCATTAGTACAACTGGACTGAATTTGACCTTTAGTATGACCTTGGTTTTTCAGGTGTGGGCTGTGTCCTTTGCTGTGCTGTCTTGCTGTTGGCGTGCTCTGGTGTGTGCTGCTGTGTCAACGCCCTCCTGGACCTGGGCCTTTTCCGCCTTTGCCATTTCCGACTCACCAAATTACTAGCGAAATGAGGAAACATTTCCCCTCGCTACCTTACAAGCTCGATTGGATGATAGGGGTGGGTGTGTGTAGGTACCATTCCTACCCACCCCCAATATAGGCTTTCATTTCCCCTGATAGTTACTTTTTAGTAATTCAGGGGAACGCCTTAATTTATAGTGCATTTAAGCACTTTAAGGGAGGGAGTAACATCCCTCCCACCTAAATGGCTACCGATATGGTAGCTATAAAAGTTGCCCATATGCCCCTAGAGGGCGGTGGCAACTCAAAAACACCCAGTTCATTCATTCATTCCTTGGAGCCATTCAATTTTGAACACATGAAGATGAATTTTGAATTGTTTATCCAACTCCGAGACAGCTGGTTTGGGATCCTTGATGCAGAATATCAAGTGGAAAGACTTGAGGAAGAATTTCAGAGTAACCATGGCTTTGTAAGCCAACTGAAATTAGCAAGAGATTTATTAGAAGGTATGATAGAGGAGGAAGACCAGAAATTAAGAAGACGTATTAAAAGAAAATATATAAGAATAGGGGACTTGAAGCAAGCACTTGATCATGTCATCAAAGTCAGGTGTTTTCTAAAAGAAACATTACATCTGATAGAATGGGAATATGTGAAGTGGGGTCTAGACAGGCTAAAGAAAGCAGAAGCAATGATGAGAATGGTGATGGAAGAACAGGTGATCCAGATTAAAGAAAACTGGTCTAAGGAGAGAAAGGAAAAAAAGAACAAAAAGACGAAAGAGGACTTTGATCTACTCAATCTAAGATGGATGAGAGTTCAGGAAAAGTTTAGAGCTATGGGACATCCTGACTGGATTCCCGAAGAAGAAAAGAAGAAGAAAACGGGAATCATTGGTAAAATCAAAAGGTGGTGGAACAATGGCAGAAAATAAAAGAAGAAGAAATATCCAAAGGCTCTTTTCAGGGCCACTCATAAGTCTCGAAAAGATAGTAGCTTTCATTGCCACCCTTTTTTCCCCTTGTTTTATTTCCCATGTTATATTTCCCTTGAGGCTAGATAGGCCCACTATGTTCCATTTCCCTTGAGGCTATATAGACCCACTATGTTCAATTTCCCTTGACGCTATACAGACCCATGTTCCATTTCCCTTGAGGCTATAGTGCCCCAAGCTGTTTTGAGGCTATAGTGCCCCAAGCTGTTTTTGACTGGATTTTCCGTTGAGGCTATAAATCTTGAGGCTATAGTGCCCCAAGCTGTTTTTGACTGGATTTTCCATTGAGGCTATAGTGCCCCCATATACTACTCATATTGTTTACAAATAGTCTAGGTCAGCCTAAATTTTCCAGAATAGATATCTCCCAATTAATGAACTATAAACCCTAAAATGACAAATTTGAATTTGACAATTAAAATTAAATAATTTAAATCTAATTTACATAATAATACATACATACATACATATACAGACAGACAGACAGACAGACAGACAGACATCTAAATTGATTATCTAGTCAATCAATCAATATATATATATATATATATATATATATATATATATATATATATATATATATATATATATATATATATATATATATATATTGTTTGATAGATACCGTAGTTTATTAGTTATTTTAATAATTAATTTACTAATTAGCCACATGTTAAGTCAGGAAGTTGGGTATGTAGGTAGGCAAATAATTAGGAACACCCAAATTTATGCTAAGATTATTTCCCCCTAATTTTCTGTTGAAGAATACACTAAAATAATTTATTTCCTAATATTACACATGAAAAATTAATGAAAATTAATGATAAAAGAAAACTTTACCAATTATGGTTTATTTTAGTTCAATTTGTAAGTAGTTAAACATAAATATGCTACATAGTTACAGTTTCTATCTGCAGAATGACTGAAAATCTGCAACACGTTGTTGCTATTTATTTTCACTTTGATGGTATAAAGACTGCAGGTGTTTTTGCTGTGCCCAATAGACTACCAGACCTCATCCCTCGAGAACAACACAACAATATCGAGCTTGTTTCCACTAAACAATAACAGGCTTTCAATATAACTGCAACTTGTCAAAATTAGATTCCCTAAATGCATCTTCCAGACTGAAACAATTTTAAAATCCATTTTTCAATTGGATGATTGAATATAAATCCTAAAAGTTTCCATTTTGCATGGATAAAAACCACGTGTATTGGATGAAGTTTTACATTACAATAATTGCGATCCATCTTTGTCATGGCATGCTTTGAGTGTCAGGCAGCTTATTTAGGAAAGGAACAAATATAGAAGTAACGGGTTGGAATTATTGGATTCCGGAGATCGTATGAGAAGAAACGTTCATTTGATATACAGTGCGCATTCTGTGTTTGTTAGTATGAAGGAGTCTTGTTTGGAAGTCAGAATAAGATGAATGTTTTTTCTTTTCAAGCAGCAATCGCGGTTTAAATTGATTTCGTGAAAGTAAGGATATTAGAATTTCTCAGCACCAGAAGTGATTACAGTGTTAACTTTTTGAATGTATTAACGAAATACAAATCGCGTTAAATTAGTGGAAAACTTACGTGTCCTGTCAGGTGCGGCAAACACAGTTTTCGTGATCTTTGATACGAGTCAATTAAATCTAATTCTGAAGTCTGAAAATGTCAGAAAGCCAATTAGTGTACAGTGGAATTCGATGGTATATGTCACGGACAAAGCCCGAGACGCAGTGACTGGTCAAGTATTTAAGGCAGTAGAAAAACATTGAACTGAAACTTGCCTTGATAGATTTGACAATATCATGGTCATTTTCATAGATACTATGGTATTGTGCTGTTCGATTGCGAAAACTTGAAATCTGGTCAAATTCGCATCACTCTGCTTCGAACTTTCGTCGGCTGCGATTTATAGTTGTTTGTTATTATCGATGAGATTCTAGCCAAGAAGGAACGTGATAATACGGCTCACCATTCGTAAATTGTGTGTGGCAGAGTATCTCATCATTCGTAAATTGTGTATGGTAGAATACCTCATCATTTGTAAATTGTGTATGGTAGAGTATCTCATCATTCATTGATACTATTTTATCCAAGGGTGTAAGATGAAAATGAGAGATCTACTGGGTACTTATGTTTTTATTTTGATCATCTTGTACAAGTCCATATTTAAGAATGAGGCGGCGCTGGCAAAGGAGAAAGTGTTCTGGATGGTGGGAAAGCATGGTAATTTCTCATGGCCAAAAAGAGATCTATCTGTACATATCGACGGTGACATCGTTCTTGGTGCCTTGCATATGGTGCACGAGCGAAGTGAAGATAAAATATGTGGTCCTATTATGCCACAAGGAGGTATTCAGGCCCTAGAAACAATGTTGTATACACTGGACGTCATTAATAATGACCCAAACATTCTTCCTAACGTAAAATTGGGGATTTTAGCAAAGGACGATTGCGACAGAGATATTTATGGTCTGGAACAGGCAGTGGACTTCATTCGAGGTAAATTGTTGCTTTTAATTATGTATCGTTTGCTAAAATAGACCATATAGAATTTTTTTTAAAGTCAGATCTTGCAAAGTTTCTCATTTTCTTTAATAGGTCAATATTGACAATAAGCGATTCTTAATGACTTTTTAACACTTTTTGTTTACATTTAGATCAGTCATATTTCTTGTCGAAATATGGAATTAAACCAAATAACGTATATGTCAAGCACTGTAACTTACCTGTGAACGGCGTTATGGCCAGCACGATATACAAATGTTAGTTTATCCAGGTACAAACTTTGGACATATAAATAGTTTCCCAAAGTTTCAGTTAAGCGCTACGTGATGTGTACTAGGTGTAAGACTTTGAAAAGTCTTAACATTAATGGCAATTCATACTCTGACCTCTGTAGAACTAAACGCTGCGTCTTAAAATTTATATGTGCGAGAGAAACATTGATACGTTTCATACAAATTAAAATATATAGTATCGGCCACTATTGAAGTGCATCAAACAATAATCAATTAGTTGAATAGAAAATCGATTAAGAAAATGAAGACTGATTAAAATTATCTGGTGGTCATGTGCACAGAATTAATATAAAAGGTGCGATGAAAAAGGCATATCAAAAGAAATTGTAATTATGCATTAAATTTAAACAAGTAACATTTTTATTAGACACAAAACCGATTTTAGTACAGAATATCTAGTGCTTGTAATTTCTTACAATGCTTAATTGGTTGCAAATTAGAACGTTTTCGTTACTGACAACAAACCATTCACATCAGCTAATAAAAACTTAAAGAGATTGTTAATAACAGAAAAAATACAATTCTTGATAGCACCTGATAGCATTTCGATATTCTGACACAATTAGCTGAAGAATAAAGATGAAAAATACTTTTATTTTGTATTTTCAGCATAAGAATTATAGACTACATATTGGGTATCTATGAAATTTAATATAATTTATTTTAAAGAAATAATAATAAATTGATTATATACTACTGACGTAATAAGGCAAGTTAAAAAGTTTCATATATTCAAGGTGCAAGTTTTGATCCCTGCTGCAAACAAAGAAATTTAATAACTCTCTCTCTCTCTCTCTCTCTCTCTCTCTCTCTCTCTCTCTCTCTCTCTCTCTCTCGTAAGTGCAAAAAATATTAGCACGCGCAAATAAATGGTTGATTAATCTTGATAATATTTAGTGATTCAGCAACGCTAAAAAAAAAACAAACGGGTTGATTTATCATGTAAAAATGTAAAACATAGTATCATTTAGAAATTAATTACGTATTCACGATGCCAAAAATGCATTTTTCGTGTATTGCCAATTTATAAAATGTAATCTAGGTTTCTCTTATAGGCCCTTAAATTGATGTTTTAAACTGAGAGAATTATACTGGACTACATTAGCATGGCTTCCTAGAAACACCCATGTGGTAAATCCATCCGTAACTAGCATTTTTATCCATTATGTCTCTAGCGTAGATTAAATTGTGTGAGCGCGCTGTTTGTAACCATGGAAACAATTATTTTCCTTGTCTTTCCCAATCTGATCTTAATTAGGTGGGAGGAATGGACGCTTACGTTGGAAACTTCTGTGCCCTTAGAAGTCATATATATTGCTGGATTGTACTTAACATCAGGTCGAGATAGCATAACAGACTGAACTAGATTGCTCCCAAAAGACTGACAGCTTTATCTTCCAATTTAGGAGAGACAGAACTATCAAGGAGAAGAAAAAAAACATGTCAAAAGAGACAGTATGCAATGTCATTACAACGACATGTCTCTGCTAAAGCTATCTGTATACCGCTATCTCAATATAACGCGTGTTTAGTAAAGTATTCCATTCAAATGTTCAATTTGTTTAAGAATCTTTGCTACCTACTTTATTATACCCTATTTCAGTATTTGGTATGTGCCAAACAAGTGGAAATATTCTACGTTTATCGCTTTTCTTCACTGTAAGGACACAAGCTTCGTGGAATATCACACCTTATTAATATAGCACCGTCATAGTACATTTTACGCAGAGCTGTTCGACCTTAGGTGAAACGTTTTTCTCTGTTCTGACGTTTACCGTTTGTGTCCTTAATGTTTGTGGTTGTCGATTTCGTGAAGTGCAAAGTCCTTTGGATTAAGATGCCAATGTTCATTTTACAAACTTCTTCCGTTAGCCAGTGTCACAAATGTTTTACTTCAACAAATTGTGACACAAATGATCATAACGTGTGTAATATTTGTAGGTGCATCAGTATCGTGATTTTTCGTAATCAAATATCCGTTTTAATTGCATATCTAAAGCGCCGCTGGTAAAACTCAATTTGCGACATTAAAACAACCATCAACCTCCCTGCTTAATTAAAGATAAAACTGTTATTTACTAAATATTACACAAAACTAAAAAGCAGAGAACAGTTTTATTATTTCAACAAAAGTTCATTCTTTACCAATTTATTTGTCGGAATAAAACCAAAAATAAAAAAAAATTTCATGCAAAAATTTGCAAGTTTACCAAAATTGTAAAAGTATTTGGAAATGAAGCCTTGGAATCGTCAAAGGTCATGAATGTTGGGAGCCTATAACAAATTCAAACGAACTTGAGCTGTATTAATATCTAGCTTAACGCTTCATAATTTACAAACTGTAATTGTTATACACAAGGCAATGAAACGAAAATATACCACTGCTAAGCTATTTTCTGTATTTTCTGACAGGGGTGTTTTTATGTCTGTCGGAGATTCTCAAACAGATACGATGCACAGTTTGAACGATGCAGATATATATGATTCATGCCGCTTAAGTTACAATTCTTTTTGCAGAAAATTATTTTTCTTGGTTCCAATATAGTTTAAATGTGCTCCTTCTCTCTGTTATTTTCCTGGCGTCGTATTTCCCACAATCCATGGATAGATTATTTTAATATATGGAATGGTTCATTACTAAGCTGAGAACATTTCTTATATGAGTGAATTTCCTTAACACATTTAGCTTGTTGACCACGTAGCATTTATAGAAGACAGTGGATAAGGTTTACATGGAATGTTTAAATTTCTTTAAACACACATACACACACACACACACACACACACGCACATATATATATATATATATATATATATATATATATATATATATATATATATATATATATATATATATATATATATATACACACACGGAAAAGCAAATGGATATCTATGATATCTTGCGGTGATTTTGTGAGCTATGAATAAAACTGAAACTATTTACAATTTTATTAACCTAAAGAACTATGACACTTTTCTCACACAACTAAAGACCTGCTTATTATTTGCGTAAACTAAATTTATTTGAAAGTTTTCATTGTTATGTCTTATTGTTTTACTTGGTGAATTCCAAGGAACTCTTCACTGATAAAGTATTTTTCACGCGGCGGCGTTCATAGCCATGAATTTAACTTTGGGAAGTAATTGAAATTCGGGAGGGGGGGGGTCATTTACTCACGCTGTCTACAGCAGTGATATCCAATGGCGTCGCAACGCGCATGTTTTTAATGTTGTATCTGTTAATACATTAGTATTCATTCAGATGTAATTTTATGTTTTAGGTGGAATCATTCTTTTAAAGTATTATATGATCAATCGACTATGTAACGGGCATGCATTATTTATGTTTGACATAGCGTACGAAATAAATATAGTATTATATCTTTGCATTTCATTTTTGCTTTTTTTCTCTTCAAAAATTACTTAAGAGTTTAATAAAAGTATGCACTCGCTAATCATGATTCATAAACATTATGCGATAATGCACTTCTATTTAATTAATTTCTTAACTTTTTAAGAGTAGAATCTTACTTAAATATCTTTGAAAACAGAGAATTATCCCAAAATATATGTCTTCCGTCCCAAGGTTATACAACCCAGTAATCAACTGTCATCAATGGCATAGTCGTATGACAGGGATCCTTTTACGGCTACCGCAACTTTGCACGGTGTTAGGGTTATGCCACCGCATTGCAGGCGAGACAGGGCATTTGGGATATTCTTTCCACTCCAAAACGAAAACTGAATATGTATTTAGCAGAAATGTCTAAAATTATGAGAGTTTTGGAGTCATACAATTCCGGAAACGTTGATGATAAGCTTATATATCTTACAACATATCCAGGTGCACTAATAATAGATGTGAGAAAGTATAAATGTTTATGCCATGTGCATTCGGAGTCAATGAAATTCCAAAGATATCGATACAAGCCCATACATTTCAAATACCTAGAAGAGTACCAGCCAAAATTATATGTGGGAGTATAGTCGCAAATATTCTGCTTTCATGCAAATGAAGACAGCCGTATTGTTGCAAGGGATGCAGATCGAGACGACATTTATTTTAGACAAATGAGTCGTTATGGATCGTTTCACTTTCTTAATCAAAATTACTTACACTTATATTCCAAAAGTAGTCGCTTTGAGACCTTTTTTTCTTACTGAGTGATAACACGTTCATCTCAAACGCAATCGAAATTCATTTGGTGAAGGCCAGAAAGCCAATTTCATTTCAATACCTTTCTCTCTGATGCACAATAGTCTTGATTATATGGTTGTAAGACGGTATTTAATCCGGAAATTATTGGGGCTATTGCATTAGGAGAAGAAAGAGGACGCCAAGTCGCTTAATGTGTCTCTTTTGAGTGCAAGCGGCATAGTTATGTTATGTACGTCTTTGGATAACCCTTGTGTTTTGTATTAATACGCATCGAGGATAGAAAAAAAAAAAAACAAAGTTCAACTTGAACTAAGGTATAAACTATCGGGCGATGTTTACAGGCTTACCAGTCTAAGTAAAACAAAAGCCATTGGAGTGTATTATACAGACAAAGAAACAGTCACAATTAAAAATCACTGTACAATGAATACTTATTACTATATATATATATATATATATATATATATATATATATATATATATATATATATATATATAGTATTATGAATAACAATAGTATTCTGAATAACTCATTTGCTGTATCACAGAACAAAATTCATTGTAAACTGTTCAATTCTCAATTTGAAGTATTCGAGATAGTTCTAAAAATCTGCAATTTACACGCACATAAGAAAAAAATATTTCTACCAGAAGTATGTGCTACAGAGTGATTCCATATAGACAGGACATTTTTACAGACTGCCTTCACAACGTATCCACTAGTCTGAAAATGTCATTAGTAATCATAATGGCATTTTGAAACAGAAAGCAAGTCCATTGCCCTAACATCCTTCGTTCCTTGAAAGAGTCTGAGAGTGTACAGACGGCAAGAAAAAATAGTACTGAATGTTAAAGGAATCGGTATGGCTTAAGTCAACGAATAACCATACAGAGGCTATGCAGCTATTAAAAGTCTATCGTACGTAATAACACAGTGTGGAACTTATCTAGAAAGGTAGGAATAACGGTTCACATATTATCAGATACCATCACACATATCGATTATTAATCTTTATCAATGCGATCGGGTCACCTCTGATAAACATTCAAACATTTTGACTACAATAGAAAAAGTAAATATAACTATCTGTAGCACCATGACATATGGACCTACAATCCAAATGGTGTCAAAGTGTCAGGATATTTCCCGCAAATATTACTATTTTTGAAACGTTTTGCGTTCAGCCAATCAGAAGCGTGTTACATACTCAGATGTGTTAGAATATGAACTCAAACGTTTTAAAATATCTTTCACCCATGACTTAAAGAATATTCATTTGTAGAACATAGTTGTATAATTATCGACTTTAAGTCACATTTAAAATGAATGATATTTTGAAAACGCATGACCAAAGTACTACAGGGAGACAATTATTAAAGTTCTCTCTCTCTCTCTCTCTCTCTCTCTCTCTCTCTCTCTCTCTCTCTCTCTCTCTCTCTCTCACACACACACACACATATTTTGAAAACGCATGACCAAAGCACTACAGGGAGACAATTATTAAAGTTCTTTCTCTCTCTCTCTCTCTCTCTCTCTCTCTCTCTCTCTCTCTCTCTCTCTCTCTCTCTCTCTCACACACACACACACACACACACACACACACACACACACACACACACACACACACACGAGGTCTTGCTAATACAAACTGAGCAAACTGATTCCGCCTGAGAAGTCAATTTAGGACGCGGAACGACATCGCTTAAGCGCAATTGCAATTTTGTTTGGTCTGTTAGAGATGCGGTCGATAACACCTTAGTGTACTAAACATGAGCGTCAACAAAAAAGTCAAGTTTCGATTAAAATAAAATCAATCCAAACTACCTTTAGGAAAAGTAAATTTAAGTAGTCTGCACATAAACCTCGCTTTATTTTAAATTACATACAGATATAGATTACGTATATTGCAACTGGCAAACCGAACAGAACTCCTATACATGAAAGTGTACGTCCATGACAATTTGGCACGTCATATAGGCTGATTTGTCCAGATATACAATGCTGTGAACATATAATTTATTCTTACGGACCCACATTTCAGGAAACTCCTCTTCTAAACATATACAGACTCACATAAAACTTAAATATGCTCTCTTTAATTAGTGTATTATATTAATTATATTATTGAAATGTTATCTAAGAGAAATAGTTTTAAAACTGTATGAGTTCGATAACTTGGCAATTTTAAAACTTTTAGATGTAGTTAAATTTCGCCATTATCGAATAAAAACAATTGTGTTTGGATGCATACCCTACACACAAGTTTCGCATATGTATGGACACGACATCGTATGACATATTCCTTGAGGAATGGGTCGTATCATTGTACTAAAGTCAAATAAATGAATGCCTAACATTGAAAGTCTGTCCAATTATCAAAAACAAAAATCACGAAATTTTGCAGCAGGTATGTTGGCATGTTGTCACATTAATTTGCTCAAATTCTGAGATGCGCATGTTCTAGTTTTCCAATTAACATTACGATAGATGAATTTCACTACATATCTGGTCTCCCTTCTACTGTGATTATAATGCATTCACACAAGCGAACACCCACTGGTTTCCATCATCACGTCTTGCCGCATGTCTTATGACCTTAATGTTAAAGCTTTTATCTTCAGGATTGTGGAAAATGCTCAAGATAAATACTTTAACATTAAGGTCAGAGCACATGCAGCAGGACATTGCGCAGTATGCACTAATCGACCTGGCTGTATACAGGTAGAGATCCTGATTTGAGACGGAAAACAGGCTCGTTGCAGTAACTGTTTTCAAAACTTGACCTCTCGTTACTATTAAGGAAAATAAATAACGTTTTGAAAACTTTTAATACATGGCTGTTTTTCGTTCTGTCTCGTTTATTATTAGGTATGAAAGTGGATTTTATGATCAGTACGCAATTCGGACTACTTTTTTCTTTAACGTTCTTGACAACCTTTCTTTTGACGATGTTATATGCCTAAACGTCAGTCTAACATATCCATGAAATATTCAACATAAACGTAACATTTACACTCTATCTCGAGCTGAGTAAATATTAAATGGGCGTTGCATCTACATTACATACGCCATTTTGCTGTCAACTTTATTTTTCCTTCTTGGATGTGATGCAAACAGATCATGCATCGTTGTCTACTATGGATATTATATTCTAGGTATCTGAATTGTGTGTCATATTCTAGGTAAATATCCTGTTGCTTGACGTAAAATGTTATCTTGATTGTATAATTTTACTTTCCTACACCGATGTATATAAGAAGGTTTCTATCAATCTAGTGCATGTATCAAAATCATACGTAGATCAGGACATTCAGTAACACCATCCAACCAAAAAGGCGATGTTTGATATTATACAAACCGGTCACACTACACCTATCCAACCAAACAATGTACGATATATTTATCACTCATTTGAAGAACGTAAGTATTCTAGTAAATCATGCTCATAGTGGATGCAATTGTAGAAAATTGTTTTTGATGATATTATTTCTTAATTTCAATAGAGCATTTAAAAATATAATTCAACTGAGTAGTATCTCTTCAAATATCAATAGCAATTTTTGGATAGATTGTTTTAAATAATCTAAGTCTTGGAATCAATGGAGAATGAACTAAAACGATCTGATAACCAGATAAGTCCATGCATAAATGGTTTTGAATAGGAAAGAAATCGAAGTAGGCGTCAAATTAATTTCAGAACCGCCTTATTTCCTCAGAGTTCAAAACTATGAACGTAATATGTCATAAAATACAACCGATAACATGGAAAGTGACACCGCTTCGCGTGAAATATACATAATCATAAAAAGATTGTCCAGTCATATTCGTATGGGCACTGTTATGGAATGAAAAGAACTGAACGAGCTTTTTCATTTAAAGTAGTCGCAATCGATTCATTAAACCTTGCCTTATTTGATGATATGTTCAAGATGAAATGTCAAACGCAATAAGAAATAAGCCGGTAAAGTACTTTAAGTTTTTTGCAGTCTCAGTACAAAATGGCATCTGTTAATAAATCCATTCAATGCACGGCCCGACGCATTATTATATGTGTCTTAAATATTCTAGTGTGCAATGTCACTTTTAATGGAATTTTATCTGATTTAGCAGCCGTGGATACCATTTTTGATATTAGCTTTCTCCTTATTAGAATTGCTAAAGGATAGAAAACTTGTCATGCACTGCAAATAAAGTAAAGTGAATTTTGCACACAAAAAAAGATTTCTTATCTGCGTTTCAAAGGAGAATATTCAATTACCATGTTAATAGCACTTCTTCTGATGAAATAAGTTTTAGAAAGTTGTATGGTCTGAGGTTATTTGCTGTTAATTGCCAATACCAAAAAGAGTCTCCCAGTTAATGTGCACCTCGTTGCAATATAAACTTACTCAACTTGTTTCAATAATTCATATCTTCAAAGTTTTGAAGTTCTCAAGGAAGGAACTACCATAATTGTTCAGCTCTCGCGAAGTAAATAAATCTTTAACTTTAGATCTTTGTCTTGTAGACTGGTTGCCTTTATGTCAATCTCAATAACTTACTGAATTTGAGCATACAACCAATCTGACGCAATTATGGAATGCTCGGCGTGACCATTCAAAGGCAACGGAATGAAAATACGTTATTTTCCAATCCTTGAAACATTCAAAAGCAACAGAAAGAAAAGACATACTTTTCCAATTCTTTGAATATTCAAAAGCAACGGAAAGAAACGACATTATTTTCCGGTACTTAAAATATTCAAACGCAAGGAAAAGAAAAGATATAATTTTCCAATCCTTTACACTGGAGTACGAACAAATGCAATTATTCGTAGTTATTTTTGATCTTGTTCTTAAAAAAGAAGGATTCGTTAGACGAAATGTAAAGTGCACTTTTTGCAAGAAAGTGTTAAGCACTCTCTTAGAAGGAAACCAAATATTAACAATGAAAACTAAATAAATAAATTTGTTTTAATAAGATGATGCTGATGAAGAATCTAATGTTTCAGAATAAATGACTTAAACTTAAAACCTCTATATCTGATCATATTGTATCGAACATAAATAGTTCAAGACAAGCTTATAGACTGAATAGCTCAGTTGTTAAAAGAATAAATTAGAAGAACTCATCATTACGGGTCTTCTATTTGTCTTTTGGCGGCTTACTTTCATATTCGTTGCTACCAATCTAGTGTTCCTACAGCGCTTGCTAATACAATTTCGATTTGTAGATACGCTTTTTACGTTGGGGAATCAGCAATGAATGATTTTTGAGGTAAATAAATTGTTAAATCATCATAGTGTGCAGATATAGTAAACACAGTCTAAAATCTGACGTATGCTGCATGAAATTTACTACTTGTACATGGTGTACATCTGTAATACTTCGGCAATGAATGATACTATAAAGCTGACTAACAATCATCAATCATACTTAAATCAATAATTATCCAATTATTTAAAGACATTTTGGGTGCAGTGCATTTATTTGCATCACCAATTAACAAACCTTTAAACTCCAAGCTACACAAAAAGTTTTCGGCAAAACATATTGTAACATACATAACATATGTTACCATTCAAGCGCACTAATCAAGAATATGTTCCCCCAAAATTTAAAAGTGGTGACTATAATTATATTTCATTTCTTTACGATCAAAGTCAAATACACAAATATGGTATTATTGAAATTAGTTTATATCTTGGTAGTCTCTCGAGCCGAGGAAAACTAGTTGTGCATTCTCATTGACGATGGACGCGCATTAGCCTAGAATTCACATAATGACATATATTCCATTTACTTTTGTTTGTATGTCCTTTCTGAATAGACGGTGTCCATAATGATATCGGCCAATGCGATGCACATAGGAGAGAGTCGGCTGAGATTGACCAAATGGTAGAGAATTATTGAACTGCATGCGCCCTTCTGCCTCGTAAAATGTAGTACTTTTAACAGTATTTTGAGTTCAAGGTTTAAATAAAAATATATACGATGTATATATGTACAGTCTGGAAACGTTTTTGCGTTAATTGTACGCCGTTGTATTATTGAAATTAATAATTTTAATAATTATTAAAATTAATTATTGTAAACTGGTACAGCTTGGAAACGTTTTACGTTAATTGTACGCCGTTGTAAATTTGTACAGCCGCCTGGAAATGATTTGCGTTAATTGTACGTTGTTGTACATCTATACCTGGTTATCCCTACTAATGCTCTTCTCGAGTGTTTTGATTGCTTTAAAATTCTCATCAAAGTTCTGTAATATTCAGGGATATTTTATTCTATGATTGTATGAATATCCATACAAGTATTTTTTAATTGGCGATTTGCATATTTCGTCATTGAATGTCAATTAGACAGCATAACGCTTTAGTGTTTTCGTTTACTTGGGGCGGGGGGTGTTCTGTCAATGTTCCAGCATATGAATTTATTTGATTTTTCAGTTTCTGAGTGTTCAACCCTAATTCAAGATAAGTGTTATATAACAATATGCAGTTTAATATAGAATACCTAACATCCTCTATTTCTTCCACAAAAGTTTAATTTAATGTGGTCATATTAATGTTTATTTTTCAAGCTATTGTTAGTTCCTTATTTACTATAGACAATACATCTAGACATTATAATTAGAGAGAATATGTTTATATTTATAACCGTTCGAAATTTCTGTTTTCCTTCAAACTATGTGACATCTTTGAAAGAACCGCTAGTTTAGTAACAACGTGCACTTGAAATTATGCAAACTTCAGGTCTTTCCACTAAGATAGGGTCATTTATTTTCAGTAAGTGTTTGATGTTTTCCTTAGTATATATGTTTTGCCTGCTATAGTAGTTGTTATTTAAACGCTACTTCAAATAAAAGGAGAATTGGGGATCTTAAATGTTTTTTTCTTCCGAAAAATTAGTCGGTTTTCGAGACAAACCGGTTTATAAACAATGATACTGGTTTATATACAATGATACCGATTTATAGACAACGATACCGGTTTATAGACAATGATACCGATTTATAGACAATGATACTGGTTTATAGACAATGATACCAGATTATAGACAATGATACCGGTTCATAGACAATGATAAAGATTTATTGACAATGATACCGGTTTAAAGACAATGATACCGGTTTATAGACAATGATACCGATTTATAGACAATGATGCCGGTTTATAGACAATGATACCGGTTTATAGACAATGATACCGGTTTATAGACAATGATACCGGTTTATATACAATGATACCGGATTATAGAGAGTGATACCGGTTTATAGACAATGATATCGGTTTATAGACAATGATACCAATTTATAGACAATGATACCGGTTTATAGACAATGATAGACAATGATACCGGTTTATAGACAATCATATCGGTTTATAGACAATGTTACCGGTTTAAAGACAATGACACTGGTTTATAGACAATGATACCAGATTATAGACAATGATACCGGTTTATAGACAATGATACCGATTTATAGACAATGATGCCGGTTTATAGACAATGATACCGATTTATAGACAATGATGCCGGTTTATAGACAATGATACCGGTTTATAGACAATGATACCGATTTATAGACAATGATGCCGGTTTATTGACAATGATACCGGTTTATAGACAATGATACCGGTTTATATACAATGATACCGGTTTATAGACAGTGATACCGGTTTATAGACAATGATACCGGATACCGGTTTATAGACAATGATACCGATTTATAGACAATGATACCGGTTTATAGACAATGATAGACAATGATACCGGTTTATAGACAATCATATCGGTCTATATACAATGTTACCGGTTTATAGACAATGATACCGGCTTATAGACAATGATACCGGATTATAGACAATGATACCGGTTTATAGACAATGATAGACAATGATACCGGCTTATAGACAATATATAGACAGTGATACCGGTTTATAGACAATGATTCCGGTTTATAGACAATGATACCGGTTTATAGACAATGATGCCGGTTTATAGACAATGATACCGGTTTATAGACAATGATACCGGTTTATAAACAAAGATACCGGTTTAAAGACAATGATACCGGTTTATAGACAATGATAGACAATGATACCGGTTTACAGACAATGATACCGGTTTATAGACAATGATACCGGTTTTTAGACAATGATACCGGTTTATAGACAATGATACCGGTTTATAGACAATGATACCGATTTATAGACAATGATACCGGTTTATAGACAATGATACCGGTTTATAGACAATGATACTGGTTTATATACAATGATACCGGCTTATAGACAATGATTTCGGTTTATAGCAATGATAGACAATGATACCAGCTTATAGACAATTCATAGACAGTGATACCGGTTTATAGACAATGATATCGGTTTATAGACAATTTATAGACATTGATACCTGTTTATAGACAATGATACAGATTTATAGACAATGATACCGGTTTATAGACAATGATACCGGTTAATAGACAATGATACCGGTTTATATACAATGATACCAGTTTATAGACAGTGATACCGGTTTATAGACTATGATACCGGTTTATAGACAATGATACCAGTTTATAGACAATGATACCAATTTATAGACAATGATACCGATTTATAGACAATGATACCCGTTTATAGACAATGATACCGGTTTATAGACAATGATACCGGTTTATAGACAATGATACTGGTATCCTGTATCATTGTCTATAAACCGGTATCATTGTCTATATATACAAGGATACCGGTTTATAGACAATGATATCGGTTTATAGACAATGATACTGGTTTATATACAAAGATACAGGTTTATAGACAATGATACCGGTTTACAGACAATTTATAGACATTGATACCGGTTTATAGATAATGATACTGATTTATAGACAATGATACCGGTTTATAGACAATGATACCGGTTTATAGACAATGAAACCGGTTTATAGACAATGATTCCGATTTATAGACAATGATACCGGTTTATAGACAATGATACAGGTTTATAGACAGTGAAACCGGTTTATAGACAATGATACCTGTTTATAGACAATGACACCGGTTTATAGACAATGATACCGAATTATAGACAATGATACCGATTTATAGACAATGATACCGGTTTATAGACAATGATACCGGTTTATAGACAATGATACTGGTTTATATACAATGATACCGGTTTATAGACAATGATACCGGTTTATAGACAATGATACCGGTTTATAGACAATGATGCCGGTTTATAGACAATGATAGACAATGATACCGGCTTATAGACAATTTATAGACCTTGATTCCGGTTCATAGACAATGATACCGGTTTATAGACAATGATACCGGTTTATAGACAATGATACCGGTTTGTAGACAATGATACTGGTTTATATACAATGATACCGGTTTATAGACAATGATACCGGTTTATAGACAATGATACCAGTTTATAGACAATAATAGACAATGATACCGGCTTATATACAATTTATGGACAGTGATACCGGTTTATAGACAATGATTCCGGTTTATAGACAATGATACCGGTTTATAGACAATGATACCGGTTTATAGACAGTGATACCGGTTAATAGACAATGATACCGGTTTATAGACATTGATACCGGTTTATAGACAATGCTACCGATTTATAGAAAATGATACAGGTTTATAGACAGTGAAACCGGTTTATAGACAATGATACCGATTTATAGACAATGATACCGGTTTATAGACAATGACACAGGTTTATAGACAGTGAAACCGGTTTATAGACAATGATACCTGTTTATAGACAATGATACCGGTTTATAGAAAATGATACCGATTTATAGAAAATGATACCGATTTATAGACAATGATACCGGTTTATAGACAATGATACCGGTTTATAGACAATGATACCGGTTTATAGACAATGACACAGGTTTATAGACAGTGAAACCGGTTTATAGACAATGATACCTGTTTATAGACAATGATACCGGTTTATAGACAATGATACCGATTTATAGAAAATGATACCGATTTATAGACAATGATACCGGTTTATAGACAATGATGCCGGTTTATAGACAATGATAGACAATGATACCGGCTTATAGACAATTTATAGACCTTGATTCTGGTTTATAGACAATGATACCGGTTTATAGACAATGATACCGGTTTATAGACAATGATACCGGTTTGTAGACAATGACACTGGTTTATATACAATGATACCGGTTTATAGACAATGATACCGGTTTATAGACAATGATACCAGTTTATAGACAATAATAGACAATGATACCGGCTTATATACAATTTATGGACAGTGATACCGGTTTATAGACAATGATTCCGGTTTATAGACAATGAAACCGGTTTATAGACAATGATACCGGTTTATAGACTGTGATACCGGTTTATAGACAATGATACCGGTTTATAGACATTGATACCGGTTTATAGACAATGCTACCGATTTATAGACAATGATACTGGTTTATAGACAATGAAAGACAATGATACCGGCTTATAGATAATTTATAGACAGTGATACCGGTTTATAGACAATGATGCCGGTTTATAGACAATGATACCGATTTATAGACAATGATACCGGTTTATAGACAATGATGCCAGTTTATAGACAATGATAGACAATGATACCGGCTTATAGACAATTTATAGACCTTGATTCTGGTTTATAGACAATGATACCGGTTTATAGACAATGATACCGGTTTATAGACAATGATACCGGTTTGTAGACAATGACACTGGTTTATATACAATGATACCGGGTTATAGACAATGATACCGGTTTATAGACAATGATACCAGTTTATAGACAATAATAGACAATGATACCGGCTTATATACAATTTATGGACAGTGATACCGGTTTATAGACAATTATTCCGGTTTATAGACAATGATACCGGTTTATAGACAATGATACCGGTTTATAGACAGTGATACCGGTTTATAGACAATGATACCGGTTTATAGACATTGATACCGGTTTATAGACAATGCTACCGATTTATAGACAATGATACTTGTTTATAGACAATGAAAGACAATGATACCGGCTTATAGATAATTTATAGACAGTGATACCGGTTTATAGACAATGATGCCGGTTTATTGACAATGATACCGATTTATAGACAATGATACCGGCTTATAGACAATGATACTAGCTTATAGACAATGATACCGGCTTATAGACAATAATACCGATTTATAGACAATGATACCGGTTTATAGACAATGATACCGGTTTATTGACAATGACACAGGTTTATAGACAGTGAAACCGGTTTATAGACAATGATACCTGTTTATAGACAATGATACCGCTTTATAGACAATGATACCGCTTTATAGAAAATGATACCGATTTATAGACAATGATACCGGTTTATAGACAATGATGCCGGTTTATAGACAATGATAGACAATGATACCGGCTTATAGACTATTTATAGACCTTGATTCTGGTTTATAGACAATGATACCGGTTTATAGACAATGATACCGGTTTATAGACAATGATACCGGTTTGTAGACAATGACACTGGTTTATATACAATGATACCGGTTTATAGACAATGATACCGGTTTATAGACAATGATACCAGTTTATAGACAATAATAGACAATGATACCGGCTTATATACAATTTATGGACAGTGATACCGGTTTATAGACAATGATTCCGGTTTATAGACAATGATACCGGTTTATAGACAATGATACCGGTTTATAGACAGTGATCCCGGTTTATAGACAATGATATCGATTTATAGACATTGATACCGGTTTATAGACAATGCTACCGATTTATAGACAATGATACTGGTTTATAGACAATGAAAGACAATGATACCGGCTTATAGATAATTTATAGACAGTGATACCGGTTTATAGACAATGATGCCGGTTTATTGACAATGATACCGATTTATAGACAATAATACCGGCTTATAGACAATGATACTAGCTTATAGACAATGATACCGGCTTATAGACAATAATACCGATTTATAGACAATGATACCGCTTTATAGACAATGATACCGGTTTATAGACAATGATAGACAATGATACCGGTTTATAGACAATCATACCGGTTTTTATACAGTGATCCCGGTTTATAGACAATGATACCGATTTATAGACAATGATACATATTTATAGACAACGATACCGGTTTATAGACAATGATACCGGTTTAAGGACAATTATACCGATTTATAGACAATGATACCGATTTGTAGACAATGACACCGGTTTATAGACAATGATACTGGTTTATATACAATGATACCGGTTTATAAACAATGATACCGGTTTATAGACAATGATACCGGTTTATAGACAATGATGCCGGTTTATAGACAATGATAGACAATGATACCGGCTTATAGACAATTTATAGACCTTGATTCCGGTTTATAGACAATGATACCGGTTTATAGACAATGATACCGGTTTATAGACAATAGTAGACAATGATACCGGCTTATAGACAATTTTTGGACAGTGATACCGGTTTATAGACAATGATTCCGGTTTATAGACAATGATACCGGTTTATAGACAATGATACCGGTTTATAGACAGTGATACCGGTTTATAGACAATGATACCGGTTTATAGACAATGATACCGGTTTATAGACAATGCTACCGATTTATAGACAATGATACTGGTTTATAGACAATGATAGACAATGATACCGGCTTATAGACAATTTATAGACAGTGATACCGGTTTATAGACAATGATGCCGGTTTATAGAAAATGATACCGATTGATAGACAATGATACCGACTTATAGACAATGATACTAGCTTATAGACAATGATACCGGCTTATAGACAATAATACCGATTTATTGACAATGATACCGGTTTATAGACAATGATACCGGTTTATAGACAATGATAGACAATGATACCGGTTTATAGACAATCATACCGGTTTATATACAATGATACCGGTTTATAGACAATGATACCGGTTTATAGACAATGATACAGATTTATAGACAATGATACCGGTTTATAGACAATGATACCGGTTTATGGACAATGATACCGGTTTATATACAATGATAGACAATGATACCGGCTTATAGACAATTTATAGACAGTGTTACCGGTTTATAGACAATGATTCCGGTTTATAGACAATGATACCGATTTATAGACAATGATACCGGTTAATAGACAGTGATACCGGTTTATAGACTATGATACCGGTTTATAGACAATGATACCGGTTTATAGAAATTGATACCGGTTTATAGACAATGATACCGATTTATAGACAATGATATCGATTTATAGACAATGATACCGGTTTAAAGACAATGATACCGGTTTATAGACAATGATACCGGTTTTTAGACAATGATACTGGTTTATATACAATGATACCGATTTATAGACAATGATACCGGTTTATAGACAATGGTACAGTTTTATAGACAATGATACCGTTTTATGGACAATGATACCGATTTATAGACAATGATACCGGTTTATAGACAATGATGCCGGTTTATAGACAATGATACCGGTTTATAGACAATGATACCGATTTATAGACAATGATACCGGTTTATAGACAATGATACCGGTTTATAGACAATGATACCGGTTTATAGACTATGATACCGGTTTATAGACAATGATACCGGTTTATAGACAATGATACCGTTTAATGTACAATGATACCGGTTTATAGACATTGATACCGGTTTATAGACAATGATACCGATTTATAGACAATGATACCGTTTTATAGACAATGATACCGGTTTATAGACAATGATACAGGTTTATAGACAACGATAACGGTTTATTGACAATGATACAGGTTTATAGACAATGATACCGGTTTATAGACAATGATACCGGTTTATATACAATGATAGACAATGATCCCGGCTTATAGACAATTTATAGACAATGATACTGGTTTATAGACAGTGATACCGGATTATAGAATATGATACCGGTTAAAATACAAATTCGTCGGTTTAAAGACAAAGTACCCCAGACTTTTGAATTGCATAAGAATATTGGTACCTCAGACCCTAATTTAAATATCGTTTCCTGGACAAAAGTATATAAATATATTATCAGTCTTTCTTAAATAATAAGTTGATGACCATATACAAGAAAAGAATGGTACCGAATCAATAGGCATATAATGTTTTAACATAAATATGTTAAATATTGAACGCGTAGGTTAAAAATTCACACAAATACAAGCTAATTAAATCAGGTCGGAATGTGATGAACAATTTTGGTGGTGGTGGTGGGCAAAGACGTCGACTATAATAAGAATTTCTAAGATATACCTGTGGTGTATTCTCCTATGGATTATTCCTGTGACTCAGATGTCATTTGTGGAAGACATGAGCATATATATATATATATATATATATATATATATATATATATATATATATATATATATATATATATATATATATATATATAGACTTGTTTTTAAAATCATTATTTCTAGTTGATGGCTATTTACTACTTTAAGATCCTATCATTTTCTTAAAGAACAAATGTGGACAATAAATACCATCCATAAAACGTAAGCAGTAACAGCATTTACAAGTACCATATGAAGAACGAAAAAACGACACATACAAACAGTCCATGTTTGCATCAACAACATGCAGATTGTTATTGTAACAGGATGAAGCCTAATCGGATTGGTGGGATTGATGGGAGTGGATCTAACGAAGACATCCGGTAACTCCAGGTGAATTAACCATGTTAATCACATTAAGTAAATCAGTATGCTGCTCCGACACAACAACACCTAACCTTATATGAGGCACATAAAACCAATTAAACTAAAATGAAAGACTTAAAATACACATATACGAATACTGAGTCTAGCGACGTGCTGAATTATATGTTGGATTTTACTGAAAAATTTCGTCACCTTAGCTGGCGTTTATATCAATGAAGTCTGACATTACTAAGAATGAGGACTTTATATAGCGGCTAATCTTTAGAAACTCTAATCGCTTTACAACATTCGACAACACCTAAAACATAAAAAACAAAACAACATATCTAATGATATGATTACAAAACTTAAACACTATGAAATCATAAAAAAATTAAACATGCTCAAAATATTTAAGGTAAGAAGCTTTAGGTCTTTAATTATGTTCTTACAGCCAAAATAGGTTTGTTTAAAAAACGCTCTTGAATGAAATCACTATTTCGATGTGGCTAAGTTAATTGTGCAATTAGTTCCACGTTACTGGCCTTGTTATGCAAAAACAAAACTCGTTGTTAATTTGTCTTTGTTTTCATAGTGAGAGTAATGAGTATACGATTGTCAGAAGAGGAGCGTAAGTATCTTGATGGTGTGTACATATGGGTAAGGCCAGATAGGTATGTTGGACTGGAGTCCCTCAGTGAAACGTAGCACAGAGAACACATTTTGTGTTTGATTCTGGATCGAAGTTATATTAATTCTGATACTCGTTGTTGACAAGTAAACTATTAGTTTATAATCACAATGGCACGTACCAAACTAATAGCACCGAAGTCAACCGGAATTGGTGTGCACAGAGATTTCTAACTTCTCAAGCGTCAGCAGAAACATTGAACTATTATTACACATTTATACATATTAAGTGGAAAATACAAGGACGGTTTTTAAAATTTTATACAAAAATAAACTTTACTCACAAACGAGCGAGGAGAACGGAGGAACGTGCGGAGAAATTGCGGCGGCACACAAGACTTCCACAAATGTACAGTCATACTTCAAGACCAAAAGAGAATAGACACGGGAAGAAGGATCATTTATAGAGGTAATTATCGAGAGGGAACCCAATATTTAGACATGCAAGGTATACGGAGGCAAAATGTACCAGCTATATCAATGGTGATAATAACACTTAATATCAGATGCACTTACATACAACAAGAAATCTACTCCTTTAACAGAAATGGTTGTAAGGGCTATATAATACGATCGCGAGGGAACTCACCATTATTACAATATGGAAAAATACAAATCCAGGGGTAAAACCTAATTGTGAAACAAACCGGAACCAATACTAAAAACGACCAAAACACAGACAGGAGAACTCCATGTCTGATATCCCATTGGAGATACCCTTCTAAGACACTGTTGAATGTTTTGAGAAGAAATAAATTGTCACCAAAGTTGGAAATTATAGACTGGCAACTGTCCCAAGATTTGGAATTTATGACGGAATCATTATAGTTGACATTGAAAAGACCAAGCTTCAAAGTATTAACTTGGCTTACTATTTGAAAGGGTTTCTAGTACATTCATGATATAATGGCTGCATATACCATAGAACGTGCAACAGATGCAGAGAGACGAGGCACAAGCAGCAGAAATGCCCCACCCCCCACAAAAACGGGAGAAAACGGTGGGAAAAAATGATCAAACATGTATGGCTACTCTAGAAATACTTCCAATAGTTAAACAACATGAACAAAAAAACAAAGAAAACTATTACAAATACACTACCAGTATAAATACAGCAACAACAACAAGTACAACAAGTAAAACAGAACCAAGAGATGGTAACACAGATGGAGACACAAATGGAAAAAGAGCCGACAAAACAACAATCTAAAAAAATCAGCAGAAAAACAAACAATCTCTGACTGCATGTATCTTACAGCTGATATACAAATAGAACAACAACTGCAAGAGAGAGAATATGAAAAACAGAATTAAAAGGACAAACAACGAGAACTAGGGAAACAGCAACAAGAGCAAAATCAAAAGAAAAGATAAAGACATCACGAGGAGAGCAACAACAGCGAGAAGAACCAAAGGACACGCCGAAAACTGGAATATCACTGTCAGCAAGAAAAAACAATACAATTAACCATTGCATCTCTCTCTCTCTCTTTCTCTCTCTCTCTCTCTCTCTCTCTCTCTCTCTCTGCATATATATATATATATATATATATATATATATATATATATAAATATATATATATATATATATATATATATATATATATATATATATAAATATAAACAAAATACAATAAAATTAAATAAAACTACAAAATTATCAACCTACTGCATACATGCCTCGAGGTAGAAAAACCAGTAGGGCTGGAGGCCCTCCCCAACTGGTGATGGAAGATCAAACGGGAGAGAGCACCCTCCCATAATTGGATAGCCAGTTCAGGGTATAGTGCTCTGATTGTGGTACTCCACGGATGATCCGAGCAGCTGTATTTTTAACGTTGTTAAGTGTCTGAAATATTGAGACGAAACAGATATAAATGAATTACAATAGTCCAGTCTTGAAGTACTAATGAACACAAGAGTGTTTTAGTAGCATCAACTGAAAGATATTTGCGAATGGAGCTGATGCGTGAAACACTGTATTATGATTGCATCGAATGAAGTTAATAAGTCCAAGAACAGACCCTTGTGGCACACCACAACATATAACAACTGGGCTGGAGTGTATTCCCATTTGCAGACAAACTGTGTGCCCTGATGACCAATTAGGACTTGAATTACAGTAAGGCTGTATCATGAACTCCAAATACATGCTGGACACGGTGATGTAATATATCCTGATCTATTGTGTCAAATGATGCAGACAAATCAAGAAAGATAGGACTGTAGTCTTTCCGCTATCCAAAACAGAAAGAAGGTCATTAACTACTTTCAAAATAGTTTCAGTACATATTTTAAGATGTTTTTATATGAATGGTAAATCGTTATGGTTGCGTGTTTGTTTCTTCAGAAGAGGCTTGACAAGGCTAGTTTTGAAACATGATGGAAATTCCTCGGATGAAAGAAGTATTAATAACATCAGTTTGTAAAAGTAAAATGTGACCTAAGCATTTTAGCAGCAGTGATATTGGAATTGAATCAAGTTTATTTGACTTTTTTGCTCTCTTCATCACGATTGTATATACTAAATCCGTAAAAACAGGTTCAAACTCATGCAAACTGTTATCGCTGAAATCTGCTGGCGTCGTGGATGAATTGGACACAATTTGAACAAAGTACTTTTGTTTAAAAATACTTGTATATCACTGAGCGTATGCTGTCATAGATCAGCAACTGGTATGATAAATGTCAGCATTGTTCATCAACAGATGACGTTGATTCTTATTCCTATAACATTGACCTCAGTTAGTACAATATCGAGATATACCCCTGAACAACATATAGGATGCCTGCATTCCATATCATTCACACGGCGAGAAAAAAAATCCCAGTTCGATGTGTGTCCTCCCAGTCGGCTAAAAGAGCTGTCAGCAATATGTTTGCTGAGCAGCCCCTTCGGTACAGTACCGTTTGCTCCTCACTGCCAAATCGACCAGCATCATTTGTTCGCCAATGTCATAGACGTTTCTATCAGCACGGATGATGACAACGATATCATGGTCAAGCGACTCTTCGCAGATATAACTCAGACAGTACAACCATATAAAGCAAGAGGTTCACTTCATGTGTGATTAAGTATGAACACGGTGGCATACATCAAGTATGATTTCACACGAAGTGACATGTTGACACAAGAAACCGTTTTTCTTTAAGAACGACTGTGTTAAAATTATGGCAACTCACTAATGCTTTTCATCACGTATTGCAAATAATATTTTAATAATTAAGTTTGTATATTTAAATAATATAGCTAGCATGACATATATGTTATTACATTGCATAATGTGGCATACGTCTCACGTTGTATAATTTATGTATAAATCTCGAAGCATTCGATGTATTAAACACATTTAATGCATAAAGAAGATAGCAGGAAAGATCAACGCCTTACACATTCGCCTATCTCCACACGTGAAGATTGCATCAGGAAAGTTTAGAGCTCGACAAGGTTTTGGTATGCATTGCAACGATATGGAGAAATTATAACAGCATGTACTTGGACACGATCAACCACAGAGCTGGAGACCACGTGATAAGTGGATTCCACCTAAGATGCATGATAGAGATGCACACGTTAGATCGAAGACACATGGCATTATAGAAGTCACGCATTACATCACACAATTAATTCACTCAGAGGATGCACGCCAACTTATATGGACAGTGATAAGTACCGAAATTAAAGAATGTCAAAAAGTTAAAATGGAGCAAACGCGTGTATTAAAAAACACAATCTATCAACATACCTTAACTAGATTAATATTTAACATATAATACTAGTAGGCAATACGAATGAATTGTTTCATAAAACAAGTCTTTACAGTTCGATAGTTAAAGGGATGCCCTTAAAACACAGAAACTGCAGAAGCTTCCAATTATTTTGTTCCTTGGTTCCGTTCCATATCTCTCTCTCTCTCTCTCTCTCTCTCTCTCTGAATCCACCGATGGGTGCATTGTCAATTAAAGCATAATTATTTTACAGATCAACTGTAAACTAATTAAATAATTTGATCACTTGTTAATTCGTGATTTCGCTCGACTATTCTCACTTGTTTTATTATATTCGTCAGTGACTGAGTAGCCGCACGTTCATTATTCTAGACACTTCCATACAATGATTGCAGCGCTGCAATTGCTCCATTGAAAGCAACTTTCATGTACAAATCATTAGTGTATTTAAACCTTATTTAATCCATGTGAATAAAAATAGAAGTTAAAAAAAACAAGTTATATTTTCCCTAAACAATTGTGTGATATGAATTCCCCTACATTAAAATTCTTAGATAAAGGAAGATGTAAGTTTAGGAAGAGCGATAATCACAATTTATTGACATATATTTAATAATTTACCTACTAAACTATTGCCAACATATATATATATATATATATATATATATATATATATATATATATATATATATATATATATATATATATATATATATATATATATATATATATATGCATATATATATATATATATATATATATATATATATATATATATATAGTGTGTGTGTGTGTGTGTGTGTGTGTGTGTGTGTGTGTTATTCACAAAATAACATCTAAGCGTGGCCATAATTCAACAGTATGTATTATTCCAGAATTCAACAATATATACACTATATAACTATATATACACCATATACACTACATAACTATATATACACTATATACACTATATAACACTATATACACTATATAACTGCCTTTCCAGCTCACATTTACGAATAACCCCATTCACCGCCCAAGACACTCAATGAAACCCCTCATGTGGAGTCTCCCACTCAGCGAGGGCTGCTACTGTTTCAGTTGTAGCTAGATATTCATTGGGTAAAGCGACAATCCTAATGACTGCAAAAGATAAAGCCATACGTAAACTTCATGTCAATAAATGCCATTTTTACATTTTAAATGTATTTTAAATCAGATAGTATACTAAATTTATTGTATCAGTATGAATGTAGAAACCTACCGATACTGCGTCATAGAATTGCTTTTTGTTTATCTGTTTGTTTGTTTGTTTGATTAGGATTTTTAACGTAGCTTTAAAAAATTTTCAGTCAAATCGCTACGATCTCGGCATTGAGGCATTGTATAGGGATGTCTAGCACTGGGGTATCATGCCGCAGACATGTAGCATGATGTCCCACCCAGTCACATTATCCTGACAACAGGCCGACCAGTCCTAACACTAACCTCTTAATGCTGAGCGAGGCAACTGTTAGTACTAGGCCACCGGAGCGGGTTTTCATTCAACAATTGTAATTAACAAACATAAATAATATCAGAAATAGAAAGTATACGGCTTTTCATTACTAAAACAATTTCCTTAGGATCACTAGTCGCCTTCGACATAGTCGCAACAATATAGGCTAGTTTAATTGTTGCTGATAATTTAATTTCTTTTGCATTGAAAGTCAACGAAAACATACAGTACATTATTAAATATTTTAGCAGACACACACCACACTTATATACTTGGATAAAGTTAAATTGCTTAAAAAAATTACCAATCAAGCAAACACATTTATATTTAGCCTACCAACATTGATAAACATTGTTTCCTGGCTGATAAACTGGATTTATTTTAATTTTTAATATTTCTACGATCGAGTTTCGAAACTACATTTGAATAAAGTCGCCGGATCTGTAAATGTTGAAACTAAAGTGGAGCAGCTAGAAAAGCGATTGGGAATTAAAGAAGTTGACAAACTTGCTGTTTAAATGCTAGAATATGAATATTTGGAGTTTTATATTATCTTAAGCTGAAAACATATCCCTTACATCCCGGACAATTATAGTGTAAATCATTTTAGGAATGTACTTGAAGCGGAATGCTATCGAGCAAGTAAACCCCAGATCAAACTATCTACAGCTTGTCTGCTTCGAAAGTAATGGTAAGTAGGTATGCACGGAAGGTCCATGTCAAAAAAGGGAGTTTCATATTCTTGAATGCATTTAATTAATTCCCGTGGTTTGATAATATTTTGAACATAATGTTGATGTTAACATTAGCATTATATCTACGTATTGACCTCTTTGTGTTTTTAAATTCTAGAATAAATCTTGCATACATCTAAATCAATTCCCATAAATGAATATTTCATCAAAAACTAGCTTGGGACTAGTTCGCTTATTGTTTCAACGGAGACACTTCGATCTTATTTACATACATCAGACCTTCTTACGATAAATATCATTTGTTTAATTTCTGATTTGTACTTAACGCAGAAGAAATATACATTGGATAACCTTCGTAATTCCTACAGCCGACTCTGCATCGTTTATTTCTCGTAACTCTAGCTTTAAACGTCAGACGAAATAATATCATGATACTGAAACCTTTGGTACGTCATGTTAATTGCATATATCTGAGTATAGAGTCAGTCTCCTTGTACGCTGGTGTCTTTATTCTTCTTCACGAAAAGAAATTATACCGCCTTTGTATGTACATAACTAAAGGGACTACAAAATCAAGTCGGAAAATCTCTATCTCTTCAGAACGTATGCCGTATGCGGTATGCAGGCTGGGCTCGTTTATATCCTGTATGCTACAAAGAGAAAGTAAAAAGAGTGCATAAAGCAATAAATCAATATGAGTTCATTACGTTGGTTTCTTATTTTGACAAGAATAGGGATATACTGTGACCCTATGGATTGATTTAATGTGCCGCTTCTTCAATGATGCTTTACAGTGTAACAAACGAGTCCACATGACAAAAAAAAATGGGATCAGAAGAAAAAAAATCGTTCTTGTGAAGAATCAGCATAGCAAATGTATACATGACAAAGACAAGGGTTTGGGGCTTCATGGGTAAGAAATACGTTCTTTACCAATCTGGCTTGAAGATGTTCAAGTATGAATTCGAATTGGAGCTTTGTTTATTTATCTTCTTCAGACAAACTATTTAGTTAACTAACTTTTGAATGATAGATCATTTAATTTCATGTTCAAAGTCATACTTCAATGACTATATATATGTATATATATATATATATATATATATGTGTGTGTGTGTGTGTGTGTGTTTGTGTGTGTGAAACATTTCTGTCTGCAAATCGTATTTATACCTGCCTGTTAGGAAGGTTTATTGCTAAGGTTCTTGTGACATCAAATTAATGCTGGATGCGCTTTTCTCTTCAATCTTTTGCATAATGTTTGCCATCTTTGCCTCTGCATTTCAAGACGAATAGTTTTTATTGAGCAATAAATGTTTATTCAAACATTTTTCCACTTTTTTAATAGTCCGTTTTGAATGATATGTGGACCTTTGTGATAGTTGGGAAAATATTATCCGTTAAATCGTCTTCGGTTTGTTGTGCTCCCATTGTTGTTATTGGGTCTTTCTGTCCGTACGACCATGTGTATAAGTAACTAGAATGTTGCTACCAAGGCATGCGCAGAAGAGAATCAGTATTGAAAAATATATAATTTGCATATGTGTAGCGATAATATGTCAAGAAAAAAAGACCTGATTAAAGTTGTAAATCCATAGTAGTAATGTTTCATTTCCTTCCTCTTTTTTCAAAATTTTCAATAGAGTTCAACAAAATCCTCTGGAGATGAGCAAACTCAGTTTGGTGCTCATTTTTGTTTAAATTTCGTGCAATTACAACAATTTTGAAAGCGTTCTCTTTATAAGTTTCATACAGTTTGACATGGACATCATGTGCGATGTGGGTACATCCGTGTTTACATAACTGCAAAAATAGTCCTGCAAAATATATATATATATATATACATATATATATATATATATATATATATATATATGTATATATATTGCGATTTTCCCCATCGAGAATTTAGGATGTAGAGGTAATTGTTAAAGTTACAATAAATTCGAACTTCCTAAGAAACTCATTTACCTGAAATAAAGTGCCGTATTTGAACATTTTAGTCTGGAACTTACCAAAAAGATCGTAAATTATGTTGTTTTTTTATATTAAAAAATATTATATTATATTATAAGTGTAAACTAAAAAGACTATTTCACTCGTCCTCCACCAAAAGCAAATAATTGATTAATCAGATTTGTTTAGTAGCACTAACATATTAACAACAAGGCATTAGGACAAAATTCCACGAGAATTATTCTGTTATGACTTTGAGTTACAAATGTTCATGTCGCTATCGATCATTTGCCCTGCAGAATGTTCAGTTAATTTGTCATCTGCCTTGGTATTTCAGACAGCCTTTCGGTTAGTAATGAAATTAATCAGCTACCTCCCTCTTTTGCATTACAATGTCGTTGGATGGCACGCTGCATGCTATCATTAAAATCGGGCAGACACGGGATGATATAAATTGTAAAAAGGAGGATCAAGCAATGTTCGACATTAGATTTGGGGGACTCGAACGATACCGAATAAATGAATCTAGGGTTATTGAATAGAGTGATATAGCATAAGAGTATTTTAATGAATCTAGGGTTATTAAATAGAGTGATACAGCATGAGGGTATTAATGTATCTATGGTTATTAAATAGTGTGACATAGCATGAGGGTATTAATGAATCAAGGGTTATTAAATAGAGTGATATAGCATGAGGGTATTAATGAATCTAGTGTTATTAAATAGAGTGACATAGCATGAGGGTATTAATGAATCTAGGATTATTAAATAGAGTGATATAGCATGAGGGTAATAATGAATCTAGTGTTAATAAATAGAGTGATACAGCATGAGGGTATTAATGAATCTAGGGTTATTAAATAGAGTGATATAGCATGAGGGTATTAATGAATCTAGTGTTATTAAATAGAGTGATACAGCATGAGGGTATTAATGAATCTAGGGTTATTAAATAGAGTGATATAGCATAAGAGTATTTTAATGAATCTAGGGTTATTAAATAGAGTGATATAGCATGAGGGTATTAATGAATCTAGGATTATTAAATAGAGTGATATAGCATGAGGGTATTAATGAATCTAGTGTTATTAAATAGAGTGACATAGCATGAGGGTATTAATGAATCTAGGGTTATTAAATAGAGTGACATAGCATGAGGGTATTAATGAATCTACGGTTATTGAAAGAGTGGTATAGCATGAGGGTATTAATGAATCTAGGATTTTTAAATAGGGTATATTAAATGAGTGACATAGAATAAGAGTATTTTAATGAATCTAGGGTATATTAAATAGAGTGATATAGCATGAGGGTATTAATGAATCTAGTGTTATTAAATAGAGTGATACAGCATGAGGGTATTAATGAATCTAGGGTTATTAAATAGGGTATATTAAATGGAGTGACACACCATAAGAGTATTTTAATGAATCTAGTGTTATTAAATAGAGTGACATAGCATGAGGGTATTAATGAATCTAGTGTTATTAAATAGAGTGATACAGCATGAGGGTATTAATGAATCTAGGGTTATTAAATAGGGTATATTAAATGGAGTGACACACCATAAGAGTATTTTAATGAATCTAGGGTTATTAAATAGAGTGATATAGCATGAGGGTATTAATGAATCTAGGGTTATTAAATAGAGTGATACAGCATGAGGGTATTAATGAATCTAGTGTTATTAAATAGAGTGACATAGCATGAGGGTATTAATGAATCTAGGGTTATTAAATAGAGTGACATAGCATGAGGGTAATAATGAATCTACGGTTATTGAAAGAGTGGTATAGCATGAGGGTATTAATGAATCTAGGATTTTTAAATAGGGTATATTAAATGAGTGACATAGAATAAGAGTATTTTAATGAATCTAGGGTATATTAAATAGAGTGATATAGCATGAGGGTATTAATGAATCTAGTGTTATTAAATAGAGTGATACAGCATGAGGGTATTAATGAATCTAGTGTTATTAAATAGAGTGACATAGCATGAGGGTAATAATGAATCTAGGGTTATTAAATAGAGTGACATAGCATGAGGGTATTAATGAATCTAGGGTTATTAAATAGAGTGATACAGCATGAGGGTATTAATGAATCTAGGGTTATTAAATAGAGTGACATAGCATGAGGGTATTAATGAATCTAGTGTTATTAAATAGAGTGACATAGCATGAGGGTATTAATGAATCTAGGGTTATTAAATAGAGTGATACAGCATGAGGGTATTAATGAATCTAGGGTTATTAAATAGGGTATATTAAATGGAGTGACACACCATAAGAGTATTTTAATGAATCTAGGGTTATTAAATAGAGTGATATAGCATGAGGGTATTAATGAATCTAGGGTTATTAAATAGAGTGATATAGCATGAGGGTATTAATGAATCTAGTGTTATTAAATAGAGTGACATAGCATGAGGGTAATAATGAATCTAGTGTTATTAAATAGAGTGACATAGCATGAGGGTATTAATGAATCTAGGGTTATTAAATAGAGTGATACAGCATGAGGGTATTAATGAATCTAGGGTTATTAAATAGGGTATATTAAATGGAGTGACACACCATAAGAGTATTTTAATGAATCTAGGGTTATTAAATAGAGTGATATAGCATGAGGGTATTAATGAATCTAGGGTTATTAAATAGAGTGATATAGCATGAGGGTATTAATGAATCTAGGGTTATTAAATAGAGTGATACAGCATGAGGGTATTAATGAATCTAGGGTTATTAAATAGGGTATATTAAATGGAGTGACACACCATAAGAGTATTTTAATGAATCTAGGGTTATTAAATAGAGTGATATAGCATGAGGGTATTAATGAATCTAGTGTTATTAAATAGAGTGACATAGCATGAGGGTATTAATGAATCTAGGGTTATTAAATAGAGTGACATAGCATGAGGGTAATAATGAATCTACGGTTATTGAAAGAGTGGTATAGCATGAGGGTATTAATGAATCTAGGATTTTTAAATAGGGTATATTAAATGAGTGACATAGAATAAGAGTATTTTAATGAATCTAGGGTATATTAAATAGAGTGATATAGCATGAGGGTATTAATGAATCTAGGGTTATTAAATAGAGTGATACAGCATGAGGGTATTAATGAATCTAGTGTTATTAAATAGAGTGACATAGCATGAGGGTATTAATGAATCTAGGGTTATTAAATAGAGTGATACAGCATGAGGGTAATAATGAATCTAGTGTTATTAAATAGAGTGACATAGCATGAGGGTATTAATGAATCTAGGATTATTAAATAGAGTGATATAGCATGAGGGTATTAATGAATCTAGGGTTATTAAATAGAGTGATATAGCATGAGGGTAGTAATGAGTCTAGGGTTATTAAATAGAGTGATATAGCATGAGGGTATTAATGAATCTAGTGTTATAAAATAGAGTGATACAGCATGAGGGTATTAATGAATCTAGGGTTATTAAATAGAGTGATATAGCATGAGGGTATTAATGAATCTAGGGTTATTAAATTGAGTGATATAGCATGAGGGTAATAATGAATCTAGGGTTATTAAAAGAGTGATATAGCATAAGAATATTTTAATGAATCTAGAGTATATTAAATAGAGTGATATAGAATAAGAATATTTTAATGAATCTAGGGTATATTAAATAGAGTGATATAGCATGAGGGTATTTATGAATCTTGGGTTCTTAAATGGAGTGATGTAGCATGATGGTATTAAATCTTTCTGATACTTTAATATAAATATTTACGGAAAGGTACAGCAAGAAAAATAAGTTATATATATATATATATATATATATATATATATATATATATATATATATATATATATATATATATATATATATATATATATATATACATATATATATATATATATATATATATATATATATATATATATATATATATATATATATATATATATGTATGTATGTATGTATGTATGTATGTATGTATGTATGTATGTATGTATGTATGTATGAATGTATTTATTTATTGAGTATTTTTGCATGTTAACGTATGTATGTATGCATGTATGTATGTATATATACATGTGATGCGTGTATATATGTGTGCATATATGTATATAAGTATATATACATATATATATATATACATATACATATATATATATATATATATATATATATATATATATATATATATATATATATATATATATATGAATATACGTGTGCATGCATGCATATATGTACGTATTTGTACATTGAACATATATACATATATATTCGTGTGTGTATGCATATGTATATGGGTATATATATATATACATTTTTGTGTGTATGCATGTATCTACGTAAATGTGTATGCGTACATGCATACACTTATGTATATGCATAAGCACATGTGTCATGTAGAAAGAACTAGATCTGTAACTAAAATGGTATAGGTTTTCCACTTTTTTATTATTTCAAAGTTAATGTTAAGTAAATAATAATTTTGATGAATTTCCGTTTTCGAAATATTATCATCATTAAGCATTTTCTAAAAGATAAGTACGATCCTAACCAAATGTATGTTCTCTCTGACTACAGATTTCATAATGGCAGGTTTTGAGATATATCGTTTTGTCAATACGGTAGCTGACGCAGTATTACTGTTGTATTTTTGTCATTTATTGTTGTATTTTATGAGTTTGTGTTATTTTGAATTTGATTATTCTAATGTAATCTCTGTTGAAGAGGAACTATTAGGATTTTCAGGATTGTTTTTTTTAAACGTAGCTTTAACAATGTTTCTGTCATAACGCTACGATGCCTGCAGTGAGGGAGTTTATATCTAGCACTGGGGCATCATGCCGCATACATGTAGCATGATGTCCCACCCAGTCACATTATCCTGACACAAGGTCGACCAGTTCTAACACTAACCTCTTAATGCTGAGGGCCAGATGAGGCCGTTGTTAGTACCAGTTTTGTAAGTCTTTGATATGACTCGGCCAGGGATCAACCCACGACCTCCCGCTTCAGCGGCGGACGCTCTAACCACTAGGAGCGATTAAAGAGGAAATATAAAATCATACACAGATACATACATACATACATACATACATACATACATACATACATACATACATACATACATACATATATACATTGGTTGAGGGATGGGGGTGTGCGTAAAAATGAATCTTGTCCCCGGGCTCCAAATACTCTAGCTACGCCTCTGGTTTGTCGTCACGAACATGGGTCTATCCATTACATCATCGTGAATAGACGACATGCAACTAACCCTGGTACAAAGAAGTGTCTCCAACAATATATCATCTTCTTCATTGAACAAGTTATCCCGTCGCTCACCTCTAAAGTAACAATCCCTCTCTCGAAGAAAACTTTTCTTGTTTCAAGTAGCATTTCGCAAGCTGTGTCCTCAGTCTCTTCTTCTTCTTCAGAGTTTGCATATCATAATTGTAGCAACAGGCATGATATATAGTTTCATTGTTTCAGAGAGAAGCCATGACATGGATGGAACTGTACGCCCACTAAATTATATATTACTTGGTTTCAAGTCGAAATGAATGTTTCTGAAATGCATTAAATCACCCCTTAGTTCCATATTTGCACGCCATGTAGTTTCGTAATAATTTTGAATAATATCAATGATATGCCGATTCCAAACAATTTTTCTATATGTTTGTACTCATACTGTAAAGTCTTAAAGAAAACGTCCTATACAATATTTCTTAGTTATTCTGTCAATATCTGGTATAAACCCCGTCTGTTTAGCGGATTGGTCAGATACTGACGTAAGCGCATAATGAAAATCTTTTACCAGATCCAAGTCTAATCGCCACTACACAGACGGTTGAAAAAAAGTAATTTCATCTTATCTATGTATGCTTCCATTGACCAGAGTCATAAAGTACTACGTGTTGCCTACGTAAGCGAATATTTATTGAAAGCTTGCATACATCTCGCTGCATATATCTGACATAACTTATGTTCTTCTATATTGGAGTTTGTGATATCCGACCATATTTCACATCCATCTAAGACAAGGGTAGAATAAGTTGTTTTCAAATTTTCAGACGTGTTAAAGGGTTCATTCTTCCATCTCTGATACCAATAAAATAGAAAAAGTTTAACAAGTGCTTGCCTTAGTCGCATGCTTCTTTTATCGATTAGTTTTGTTTTAAGCTGTATTTGAGAGGTGTTTTACTTTTGACAACGGAATTATAGATGTGTCGAACAGAAAAGAAGGGATACCAGTCGTTCTTTTGTTAGTAAACAATATGGTGCAAATTTTATCGGCGTTATATTTTAATATCCATCTTTTCGCATAGTTAGAAATGGTATCGAGTAGAGGTTGTATTGAATAATGTGAAGTATACGTTACAGTTGTGTCATCCGCTCATTAGATACATGGTAGGTGGAGATCTGCAAGATTTAGACCACGCAAAGTGTTATCTAATTCAGTGATCAAATCATCATTTATTACGAGAATGCATGTATGTATGTATGTATGTATGTATGTATGTATGTATGTATGTATGTATGTATGGATGTATGTATGTATGTATGTATGTATGTATAGAGAGATGGATGGAGGGATGCATGCATGTATGTAGGTATGTAGGTATATAGGTATGTAGGACTGTAGGCATGCAGCTATTGCAGCAATCAAGGGATACATGTGCTATTTGTAACGATGTTCATAGCTTTGATAGATTTTAGCGATTACTCTTTTGAATGTTATGGGAAATCGTTGTTGGGATGATATTTCTCAAAGAGAATTCATACTAATGCGTATTCAATGAATATTGTGATGAGCGTGGTTTAATATCGCAAGATGGCAACCTTAGAGCCTCTTAATATAAGAAAATATTGAGATATTCCTATTCCAATTTCCTAGTTTGGTAATTTGAGATAATAATAAGTATGTTAAGCATGTGTATTACGTTCTGGGTTACGTAATGTATAATTTGCCATCAAATGCCATTTTACGGTTAAGAATTCGGTACCGATATTTCTTACCAAGTGCTGAAAGAGAAATCATACAAATGTAAAATTAATGTAAATTTAATGCGTGCTCCTTAGTTTGATTAGAGAAAATTTTTGTTGTAATATTAGCAAATTTCAGAACCTTTCCCATAATGTTATTTTGAGGCTCTGAAAATAGGGGAAACAATAACCTCAAATCAGATTTTATATTGTTATATTGTATGCATGTAAAAAAATATAGTCCCTTTGTACGAAGTTCATCAATAAAAGGGTTCTCTTTTAGCATTAACGTCTTAACTGTATGTGATACTGAACAATTTGTTTGCAAATAGGATACTTTTTGCAGTACTAAACAGTACCTAACCTTAGATTGCTAATGGTTATGTTGTACATGACTCTGAAAAACGTATGTCCGATATAAGAATACTTGTACATAACCTTATAGGGGCATACACCTCCATGAAGGAATTTAAATATCTAGACACAACCTATTTACAACACCTTTTCATGTTCACTGGTCGAATTTAATACTCTCTCTCTCTCTCTCTCTCTCTCTCTCTCTCTCTCTCTCTCTCTCTCTCTCACACACACACACACACACACAGATACACACACACACACAATGTGCCCTTGCATATTAGCGCTGTGAGAAAGAGAGCACCACCACTGCAACCCCCGAACAAGTACCACAAACTGCGTAAAATATCCCACCCTACATCCGCTTTGGCGCCAAGGGCAGTTGTCTGTATTGACTTCCCTTTACGATGGTCCTTCAAACACACTCACACACACACACGCGCGCGCATACGCGCTAAAAGGTATGTTTTGTTTTATTAATATATTTATTTTAGTGTTATGCAGGAAAATATAGCCAGCTTAGAGCAGGTCTATAAATTTATGCTAATTTGACATGAAACGTTAGAAAATGTATTCACCTATGTATTCTTTTGAAATATTCAATTTTCTTTAGTTTCTTGATAGTTTTATTTTTTTCCTAAATTAATACATTAAGAAGGTGAGCTTCTTTTGATCCTTTTCCTATCCTACCTATACTAAACATGACGTCATACATTTGCCTTAATTACTGGTTCGTTTTGTTATTTCGAGTTACTTGGTGCAGACGACTTTGTCAGCATACGTTTGTAATATTATATCCCGAAAAACATCTGCAGTTGAACACCCAAATAATTTTTAGGGTTTTTGCTGATGCGCGTCTTACTTGATTTAACATGCCGACATAGGCTCATGTCAATTACAATTAGAGTTTTTCAAAGACAAGTATATCACGCTTGTACATTGGAAATAAACAACTGCATTTTGATTGGTTAAAGCGATGCAAAGTTCGGACGGATATCTCATTCCGACAAAACTTAATCTTCCCCAAACCCAACAAAGCTTGAAGGAGATTGTATTAGATTTGACAGCGTGGCGTTCTTTTATAAATTGGCCTTTTCAAGTTGATTACTGACATAATCCGATCAACCGTACAGTATGAATACTTTGTGTCGCCTTCTTGTAAGGTACAGGCAGAGGTTATTAATACCGTTTTTGAGGATATCTATGTATACAAAATATAACACAAATTCAATTTATGATAAAGATAATTCAAGTCTTTTTAAGTGCTTCTGTCCTTAGCGAAATATATAAGCATTACTCCGTGTGTGTGCTTGTGTGTGTTTATTTGTGTATGTTTTCCTTCAGTTAATAATACTTATTATATGCTCTCGAGGGCCCTCGAAGGGCCGAGTATTTTAAAGTGCACACTTTGCAGATCACTGCAATCTCGAAATTATTTGTTATCGCAAAATCAAGAACTCAGAATAAGAAGCTAACCAATGAAAATCAGTTTTAAACTGGCAATATATCAACATATTCATCAATCTGTATCGAAAGTATTTCGGAGCTAAAGCAAATGATGTCTGTTACCTCTCAATCTCCAACATATACGCATGCGTGTACATTAAGTCGCTATCATGTGAATATGAATCAAGAATTGTATTCGAATGTCCTAAAATAAATTAGAAAATTAACTCATTTTCTGGATTTATTTTTCTTCAGGGTCGTTTAGGTTGTATTACTGGAGAACCAATAAAAACATTTAATACGCATTTTGCAGTGTGGTAAAATTTGGCAGTAACAGAGAAATTATACAAGCCTTATTCCTTCAAGTTTCAATTTTCAATCCCCAGGATTGCCCGGACATATCAAACTCAAATTCAGATTCAACAATTAAGTGTGATTTGATTGATCTGCGTCAATAATTGGCCAATCAGACTTTATAAATTGTAGTTGTGTCCATTTGTCCAAGTTTCAATAATATTAGCTTTCTTAAATCTTGAGGAATAGAACGTATGATTTTAAACATTTGAGTGCTAATTATTCTATGCTAATTTTAAAGCAATAAAGCCATTAAAATACATTATATTTTTTATACTGCACAACATACTCATTATTTGCATGAAAAGGCATTTACTGTTAATTTACGCGTTATTTAGTCTTCTACAAAAATGTTTTGTTTCTGGGAAACATGACATTACAGGAAAACTTTCTTAGCATAAGCTATATTACCCTAAGTGTACAGGACGAGGTTACATTCATTTGAAGATAATTCAATAAATGTATATCCTTTTGAAATGCAAGAAAATAAATTGGCATTGAAAATAAATCAATTTTGACAAGTGCAGCTTTTATGGTCTAACACAGCTTATGGCCACCGATTTATAATAACCCAACAAGCATGCCGCATATTCGTAATGCCTAACTGTTCTGTTTCAAATACGCTTTCCTGTAGAAAATGTTCTTCATAGCATGACAACTAAGAAATGAGCTATCTGTTTCTTTTGACATTTCTGAAAGACACTTACGTCGTACACTTTCTTTCTTGCCTGGCATGTTAATAATGATATATTGCGTTTTTGCTTTTCTGAAAGCCCCTTACAACCTTATTACGAAACTCGGTACCTACATTATACAGATGAATGACGGAATACATCAATATATCCTAAATTTATTTCAAGAGTGATGACTTCTTTGGTTATCGCTATATCCATAATTTAAGCTCTAAAAAAGCTAGAGAAAGGATAAATGTAGTTTCACAATTTGGTATGTAATCAGTATTCATTGCTTATATCTTTTTAATATTTTAAAGATAAAAGACAGCGGACGCTTTTTTTCACATAATATAAAGCATGTAAAATGTGATGTCTGTTATTCAGAGTGATATATATATATATATATATATATATATATATATATATATATATATATATATATATATATATATATATATCATTGGCATTATTTGAATACCAAAGTGGGCTTCTTTTTTCTTAGCAATTTCTGCATCCTGGATTTTTCATACAAGTCGCAAAGGTTTACTTTCATACGAAATGCAGATGGTTCTTTCTACAAGAATACAAAACTGCCTGGATCTTTATTCATTATGACCTCTATAACAGGTGCATAAGTTATCGCTTGCTTTAGAAATATGTTATTTCCTGAAATTAAACTATTTTAAAATAATACAGCGGCATTCCCTTAGACAAAGAAAATTATGTAAGTTGCAATATACCTTGTAATAATTTTGAGGCTTTTAAAATTTTTGTTCATCTAAACTACATCTGTCATTCAAGAATTAATCTGGGGCAATCGCTGATACTCAATTCACATCGGTCGGTTGTAAATACACGGTGCGGTTTGCATTGAATGACTTTTGACATAGGCATAACAGTATAGAACAAATGTAAAACAATGGTGGGCGTGGTACATGCGAGTCTATACTACCCGACTAAAATTTAATCATTCGTTTGCAAAGTCAGTTGGTTAGCGTAATGGCGTGACGGGGATTATTATTCCGCAAATATGGCAGGTTTGTTATGATTGGGGTGGGGTGCTCCCAATAGTTTATTTAATAAATTATTAAAGAGGTCCCACCCAGGCTCGAATTTAGTTGGAAGTTAAATTAGTGAAACATAAATGTAATGCTCCGAGCCCCCTGTCAGCAATGCCGGCGGTTAAATGATTAAAGATACATAAAAGGTGAAATTCAACGAATAACAATGTAATACAATTCAATAATCAAGTGATTACAATTTCACAAGCACTATCCTTCCGTTCTACCCTGTAACAGTCTAGTACATCACTTGATATGTAGTGTGAGATAGGTTTCAAACTGTCCTTGTATTCTACTCATCTGTGTATTCTATCCTATTCCTCCAATTTCTTCTCCTCTTCCTCTGGACTTGCTTCAGATTCGTTCTCCTCTCGACTGCTCTATACTGTTCCTCCTTCTCACTTTCTCCTCGTCGACTCCTTTTCGTCGTCCTCCTCCTCGATTATCTCCTGTCTACTTTGTCGACTCCGACTGTTCTGCCAGTCTTCTCCTATTGGAGACTCGGGACTAAACTGAACCGGAAGTTCTGTCCCCCGAAAAAAACTTCCTATATGAAATTTTGTTTCCAAAGAATTTCCTCTCTACGTTTTACCGGCATATTAAGAGTGGCTTCCTCGGAGTATATGGCTTCGGCAATCTTCCTAGGCAAGAAGGGCGTTAACGCTACTCCCAGTGTCATACAAGATGGTTGCACCTTCTCCGTTGACAGTTGCAGGCACGAAGTTTGCTGGTTTACAGCTTGCTTTATGATCGCACTCCTTTCTAGCGACTGTATTCACTTGGGACTTCCTGCCATTGAGACCGTCTGTTTCAAGTTGTCCCGGGCGCTTCCAGCTGTAGCAAGTCGGCAGCCATCGCCGTCCTGCAAGGCCCGTTTCTTGTGAATGAGGTCTGTCCAATGATACCCTGTCTCGACTGACTAAACAATTGACAGCTATTTTAAGTTCCTAATCCAATACCTACGTGTTGATAACAACTAACTTCGCTTAGGTAAAATATTTTGCCCGAATTTTGCATCACAATTACTACAAGTAGCTTAAATCTACAAAGCATGCACATATCAAAATATAACATTCACAAGGTGAAAAATATTAAAAATTAAAAATAAACATTATGGAAAATTTCTCACAACTGTTCACTAATGCTTCCTAGCAAATAGCACTTTAGGTCGTAAAGATAACTGTTATGAATAAATCTGATCCCGGAGGAATCACCCACTGTGGCGTGACAGGTGTTGTTATGCCGCCACTTGAAACTGGAACATCCAGGTCTAAATGGATGATAATGTTCGAAAAAACGTAAATTAGGAGCTACATTTAGACAATCACCTAACATTTGAAATTGTTTGGAGGATATGCGGCATGTAATTGTTCATCATTGAAATTAACATGTTGTTGTAAAAGGTTTTAGATTGTTTATTTCCGGGAATGCTTGAAAGTGTTTCATATAGGAGTGTCACTAGTTCTCCATAGTATATGCTTGATAGTGGTTTGAAGCAATGTTGTGATGACTAGAATATATCGCTGTACACCATGACCGGAGTTCACTCATTCTCTCAAAACTTGTCCATCTGACTAAGATTCTGTGTGTGTGTGTGTGTGTGTGTGTGTGTGTGTGTGTGTGTGAGAGAGAGAGAGAGAGAGAGAGAGAGAGAGAGAGAGAGAGACAGACAGAGACAGAGAGAGACAGAGACAGAGAGAGAGAAGTTATGTACTGTTTCAAAAATGATGCAGTCGGAATCTTTTCGCTCTTCAAGAAACATTAAGGAATTTTACATATTTGTGAAGGTTTGGTGTTTAATATAAATATTTGATGAGTTCATATCTGCTTTTCTTTTAATTATGTTTAATTCGATGTTTCTTAATTTCATCTTTTTATTTCGTAAAGTTCTAGTTTTGGTCTCTATTGGTGGGTGTTATGTTTGCTCTACAAAAGTAACTAGCATCTGAGGCACAACTTAATTAGAAGTCAATAGATGGCAAATATGGTATAAACTTGTTTCATTATTACATATTCTCACGTTTAAAATGATATGTGTAGAAAAAGATTGCCCTTTGCTGATCAAACAAGTCCGATGTCAAAACACAAAACCGTATTTTTTGTGTAATTGTCTAGGTTTTGAGAAACATTCGTAATATTCGTCCAGTAAACCAAATGTGTCCAAAGTGTTATTTACTCTCTTAAAGAATAATTTAAAGTTTTCATCACAAATTATTTTTGGCAGGTGCAACATTATGGTTGGATAAAAATATTGGATATATACAGAGATCTTAAATACAACGAAAAAATTCAAAATAAAACCATCTTTGTCACTTGAACTTCACTTAATAAAGGTTTAAAACACGTCAGAGATAAAACTTTAGAAAACGTAACTTACTAGGGCAAGGAACTTTAATGAATATTCAAAAATGATATCGTTTTATCAGCTTAAAAATAGACACCATTGGTATAAGACCCAGTCTATCGAAGAATCCTTTGAAAAACGTATTTCCCAAAACATCGTTGGTCCCGAACTTTTGTCCGCTCACTGCGGCTCGGCCAATACCGTATTTGAAGACAACGTCACCAAAGACTGTATCATCAGGATTACACGAAATCCGACATGTTTCTACGGTTCCCTTGAACATATACAGATAAGGTGTACAACATCATGACAAAAATAATCTATATTATGATAATACATCAAGAAATTACTATAGGTACCGTATATATGGTCAAACCCAGTACCAGATAACTTGAGGTAATCGGATGCTCACTGAAGACACTTTGCGAGTGTAGCAGTGGGTGCACCGCTCTAAGTATTTTGAAATATTTAAGGCTACAATAGGTTTAATAAAAACCTCAGATAACACTAAACGTGACAACAAAACTCGTCTACATTTTCTTTCAGATACAACACATGCATATTTTACCACACGATTCCTTGAGAAAATTGATTAATCGAGTATATTGTAACTAGATAACCGGGATGGCAGTGACAGATGCTTTATCTGCTCGGGAAATGCTTCCTTGCAGATTGGCCTTGGCTAGTCAAAGGCTAATGGAGTAAAGTTTATAGAATATCCGGAGTGGAGACCCTAAGGTAGTTGGATGATGTACTACATCCCCTTCTGGAAACTCCTTGGTCTGGAGAGGGATGGGCTCCGCCAGACGACCTTTCCCAAGATACACTGAAAATGCTGAAAGAATCTGAAATTATTATACCGGATCGGTCCTCGCCCGTGTCAACAAGGACTGCCCCTGCCGTTGTCCACCAGGACAGAGGTGACAGGTGTGCTACTGGGACTTTGCATACAATCAGAGCAAGAGACAGAATCGCCATCACCACCTGGAACATTAGAACTCTGGCGCAAATTGGAAGACTCCAAGTGTTGATACATGAGATGGAATACTACACAAGGCACATTCTGGGACTCTGTGAAGTCAGATTGGAAGAACTAGGAGAACACCAAACTGACGATGGGCATATATTCTACTATAGTGGAAAGTTGGACAAGTCCATAAACGGAGTAGGCTTCCTTGTAAACCAAGCCATCAAGGGATATGTGCTTGAATGTCACACCATATCTAGCAGAGTCATCTTTAATCGTCTGAAAGCATCTCCCTTCAACATCACAACTTCTGATTATAATGAGGAAGAAATAGAGGAGTTGTACAACAAACTCCAGGGTGTTATAAACATGGTAGTCATCAAAGGATCCTGGAATACCAAAGTTGGCAAAGATGCTCCAAAAGACAATGATGGTCATTGTGGACCTTATTGCAATGAGTTTACCAATGAAAGAGGGAGACGGCTGCTCTGGTTATCAATCTACAACAACTTGGTACTAGTCAACACCCTGTCCCAACATAAAGATTGACGATGCTGGACACAGCACGCACCAAATGGAACCCATCATAACCAGATCGATTACATACTGGTTCATAATCGTTACCGATCTGGCATCAATAGAGCAATCTCAAGAACATTCCCAGGTGCTGATGTTGGGAGTGATCATGACCTCGTCATTATGAACTTCCGAGTGAGGCTGAGGAACATTAACAAGCCAAAGAGAAAGCTGAAATGTTAAGACCATGTTACTAGAGCCAACAGCATGGACAGTCTCCAGAGTGGCAGAATGCAAGCTAGACAGAGAAAAACGTGAACTGACACCATCACAGAATGGAACAGATAAAGATTTGCAAAGACACAGGCATTGACTGCTGCTCGAGTTATTAGGCTACAACAACTTGGTATTAGTCAACAACCTGTGCCAACATATAGCTTCACGATGCTGGACATGGCACGCACCAAATGGAACCCATCATAACCAGATCGACGACATACTGATTCCAAACCGTTACCGATCTGGCATCTAAAGAGCAAAACCAAGAACATTCCCAGGTCCTAATGTTGGGAAAGATAACGACCTCGTTATTATGAACTTCCGATTGAGGCTGAAGAAAATTAACAAGCCAAAGAAAATCTGACTCCAATTCACCTTTGAACAACTGAGGGACCATAACATCTGCAAGTCATTGCAAGCCACAATTGTAGGAACATTTGCTCCACTCCTTGTGATTAATATTGATGTGAAAGTGATGACAGACACTTTCTTGACAATAGCTGCCAAGGACATCATTGGCATCCATCGCCTAAAGGAAAATATCTTGGTTACAGAAGAGATTCTGAATCTGTTTGATGCCCGACGAAATAATTGCCGACGAACAGACAGGGTTCCGGAGTGGAAGGAACACAACAAAATAAATATTCGATCTTAGGGTTTTGTGCGAAAAGTACTAGCAACATCAGCAAGATATCTGTCATGTGTTCATATATTTCAAAAATGCTTTTGACAGAGTGTGGCGTGATGAGTTGTGGGTCACAATGAAGAAGGACAACATGGGTCAAATGTTGACCAATACCATCAAGCATCTGTACGCCAAGGCTTTCAGTGCAGTAATTGCTCAAGGTTTTATGGGGGACTGGTTCACGACAACAGTTGGAGCACGTCAAGGCTGTCTCCTGTCACCCACGCTTTTCAACATCTACTGAGAGCGGATCATGATCGAAGCCATGGACAGTTAGCATTGTAGGCGTAACATCACCAACCTACACTTTGCAGATGACATTGATGGGCTGGCAGGAAGTGAAGATGAGCTTGCCACCTTAGTGAAGAACCTGGATGAAACATCATCCAGATTGGACATGGAGATAAGCGTCGAGAGGATAAAGCTGATTACACATAGTGGCAAACAAATCTCAGCCAAGATTAAAATCAGAGGACATGAACTGGAAACAATGAGCCAGTTCAAATATCTTGGAACCATAATCATCGAAGATGGATCTAGAGCAGAAATTGTGTCACGAGCAGCACAAACAACGGAAGCTATGTCAAAGTTAAGACCCATTTGGAGAGGCAAGAAACTATAATCAGACTATTAGGAGCACTAGTCATCTCAATATATTTGTATTCAGATGCGACCAGGACCCTGATAGCACAATTACAACGAAGAATCAGGCACTTGAAATGAGATGCTTCAGAACAATCATCGGCATCTCATGGACCATATCACAAATGAAGAAGTGTGTAACACTATCATACACAAAGTAGGCCATTATGAAGATCTCCTCACCACTGTCAAAAAGAGAAAGCTGAAATGGTATGGCCATGTTACTAGAACCAATAGTCTATCCACAACAGTAATACAGGGCAGCCTCCAGGGTGGCAAAATGAGAGGTAGACAGAGACAAAAGTGGACTGACAACATCACAGATTGGGGCAGAAAAAGTTCTGCGTAGACACAGGCAATGACTATATATATAATAGTTTACTCTATTTATCTACATACCATCTCCCACCACCTCAGTTAAACTAAGCAATAGACATACATGTTAATGAGTTATGCATATTTCAACTTTGAGGTTTACCAAGCCGGAGTGCATTCAAATAACTATATCACGGGAGTACGATTTTGCATGCGTTTTATGCTTGTACAAGCGGAAAATCAACAGATAATCCAACTATCAACGCATACTCTTGTTATTAGTAGCTGGTAAACTCCTTGCCATAATTCTGTTAAATTGTCATATGCATCACAGCAATCAGAAGCTCCTGCCAGACAATCATTGTGGATTCAGCTAAGGAAGAAGGGCCATATACATGTTTTTGGAGCATTTCAGCTCCTGGTGAAAGAAGCAAGGAAGACATTAGTCTAAATGGCAAGAGTTATGGATACAGTCAGTCATGGAGGCCTTTGGAAGGTCATCGTACAATTTGGTTGCCCAGAGAAATTCGTCGCGATGGTTCCGCAATTCTATGATGGCATTCTGTTTCGTGTAGTGGATAACGACGAGTAATGTGAACAATTTAGCTTCACCAATGAAGTAAAACTAATCTGTATATTGGCATATCCCTTTTTTAGTATGTTGTCCTATACGATGACTTCTTGACTATGACACTGGGATTGACATCAAATACTGACGACAGTGTCATCAATGTGAGAAAACGACAGGCGAGGACGGAGTTACCGGAGCGACTATTCGTGATCTCCTTGATGCTGACTTGTGTTCCCCGAATGCCAAACCCGAGTCTGGACCAATTGTCTGCAGTTGATGATAATTTAAGTTTTACTGACCATCATTAACATATTGACAATTCACCAACTAGCAGCATAAAATCCTTACGTAGAGTCTTCTGACACAATAAATGGCTAAACTCTTGTAATGAGTGACAAAACAGTATAACATCTATAGTTATCGCAGAAACAGAAGAATGTGTATGTTATTTAAGCACACAGATATGACATTTGTGAAGCTATATTTGAGACCACGGTCATTTAATATATAGCAAGACAGATAACCATGGCGTACCGATTATACTCTGAATTACAAAGAGTCAACAAGTATAACATTGTTCAAGCATTGTTCATCATTATCTGATTTCGCTACAACTTTCCTGACATTACAGTACTTGCTCAAACATATCCAAATGAAGACTTGAAAACGGTATCGAACAAAGATTTAGAAATATGTTTAATTTAAACTGATTAATATTTGGTAATAAAAAGTATGTCGCTACATCACGATGAAGACCACTGTGTATCAGCATGGTTCTGAGGTAAATTTTATCAGTAATAAATGAGTTATCTGTGGATCATTCGGTACCTTTCCAGTCGCAACGGATTTGAATCATTCTACAGATATAGTGCTCTCAGGTGCTTTACACGCTTTGCAGATTAGTAGGAGGTTCAAGTTTGTTTACTGTGTTGTGCATCTGATAAACATTCCGTTCAACGGCATTAACTTCTTCATTGTGCCTTCATTAGCTTGTTTCAGAAACGAAATTATAACCCGATGTACTCTTTATCTCTTAAAATTGCTAAGCAAATTGTCCTGAAGTATACGTTTGCTCTTTAAATCAAATAATTGGACAACAATTTTGTCTGGTACCAACCTATGTGTTATAAAGTAGCCTATTGCGAACAAGTTTGACAAGACCTTAAAAGAATGGACGTACCACATATATTGTTTAACTGTAAACCAATTGTAAATCACGCTAGCTTTCCTAACGCATTATTAAGCAACTGTAAGAGCAAACTTAAAATTGTACGTCCGTTTGCGAATGGTTTTCATTACCCTTCAGTCCACATTTGTTTCCTGCTGTCCAGTACAAATGGTGAAGGAAGAACCCGAAAATGCACAGGTAGAAACCACCGCCCTACGTGAATCTACGGGCAAGCTGTCTAACTTACGTTAGCCTATCGCACGACTCGAACCCACGCAGACAGAGGTGAGATGGCATCGTTCTATAAGGCGAACGCCTTTGACCATTCGGTCACTCGGGAACATCACATAAGTTTGAACTAATCAAATTATTTTATAAGCTTTTTTATATCTTCCCAAACCATGCTGCTTCCTAAAGGAGCAGCGATGGTATTTAGTATTTTGTTTCTTCTTTTCATTTGTTGATTGTCAGTACCCCCAATAGATGAATGTTATCATCTGCATATATCGGAGCAGAACAATATCGAATAGCACGATAATAAGATATAAACTAGAGCAGTGAATATTGTTGCGACTCTAAGTCTTACATAATGCAATGGAAAGAAAAGAAACCAAGAAGTTTAGTAAAATGAACAATTTATTTCTCTCAATTACATAGTGAAAATGTTTAATTGGATGAAACTATTTGTGTTGAAGAATAAAAGTAAAGGGACATGTTATTTTGTTGTTGATTACGTACATCAAAGATAACATAAAAGCGAACTGAAGTGTTCATTTTGTTGATTAATATCATCAAGGATAACATTAAAGTGAGTGGAAGTCTTCATTTTGTTGATTAATATCATCAAGAATAACATGAAAGTAAGCGGAAGTGTTCATTTTGTTAATATCATCAAGGATAACATAAAAGTGAGTGGAAATCTTCATTTTGTTGATTAATATCATCAAGAATAACATAAAAGTAAGCGGAAGTGTTCATTTTGTTAATATCATCAAGGATCACATAAAAGTGAGCGGACGGAAGTGTTCATTTTGTTGATTAGTAACGTCAAGGATAACATATAAGCGAACGGAAGTGTTCATTTTGTTGGATGAGTACTAACGTCAAGGATAACATAAAAGTGAAAGGAAGTGTTAATTTTGTTGATTACTATCATCAAGGATAACATAAAAGTGAAAGGAAGTGTTAATTTTGTTGATTACTATCATCAAGGATAACACAAAAGCGAAGAGAAGTGCTCATTTAGTTGATTATTAAGATCAAGGATGATGGCATGCATGGCTTTAGAAATATGCTTTTTTTTACAGAATACAGATAATGATGACAGCATCAAAAAATAATATCTTCTGTCCTGGTTAAAATAACACCAATCACCAGTCAATAGACATTATCACCAATCCCATCTCAGTAGACCTGACAAGGGTTGAAGCAATCAAAAACTGAAATAGATCGAAGGTACCGATTAATCTACATGCTTGCGTGATGACGGATATATTTTTGACACTAAAAACAAAATGAACGAAACAGATTTTGATACTCAAAACCATATTTTAATAGGGATACCATCCAATTTTTGAGTCAATATTTAAAATTAGGTAAATAATGTTAGGTAATCCACATCCTTATTTACTGCAAAGCATAAGCGAGATGGTATAAGCAAATTAGAAAATATCCTGTGGACAACGTGTGTCAATGGTGAAGTTCGGAATCGGGTAAAATTATCGTGAAGTTATAATAAACAGAAGAAGCTTAATACAAAACTAGCAGTATCAAACAGAATGAAAACTTAATAGGATAATAGGAATAATGATTTAAATAATAATTAGCTTTAATGATGTGACAGATGTGGACAAGTGATACAGCTGTCAATGAAGGGATTAAGACATACCTCGTGCGTCTATACAGAAAAAAGACCCATAAATAAAGCCGGTAAAAAAAACAAATAGAAAAATTTGAAATATGTGATAAGGCGACTACGATGTTTGCAATATTATGCAAAGGTCATAAATAACCTAACAGAAGCATTTAAAACTATGAAGTGGAAAAATAATTGAAATGTCAGGTACGACCACATAAACTATGAAATAAAATACGTAATAATAATTAGAAGAATATTAATATTGATACAATCTTGCAGTAATTTGAATTTTATTTACGTAACGAATAGCGCGTTTCGGACAATTATAATCATCGATAGATATTTCTGGGAAATTCCAAAGTGCAGTGTATGCTAATCAAACCACGCCGATGTGCCTTGTTCTTTATTTTTAAGTTAACCGTCACAGTATGTGATATTGAATTCATGGTAGTGTGAGTCATCCAAGCAATAGTGATTTTTAACTTTCAGTTTGTAAAAATGAGTAATTAGTGTTTCATAATTTCCAATTGGTGTTACTGAGTAGTTATGTTAGGGAAACCGAATTACTTTCAATGACACTGGGCTACTTTTAATGACACTGACCTACATTCAATGACACTGGGCTACTTTTAATGGTACTGGGCTACATTTAATGAACTGGGCTTCTTTCAATGACACTGACCTACATTCAATGACACTGGGCTACTTTTAATGACACTGGGCTACATTCAATGACACTGGGCTACTTTTAATGACACTGGCCCACATTCAATAACGCTGGGCTGCATTTAATGATGCTGGACTACTTTTAATGACAGTGGGTTCATTTTAACGATACTGGTCTTTCAATGACACTGACTTACATTCAATGACACTGGGCTACATGTAATGACAATGGGCTGCATGTAATGACAATGGGCTACTTTTAATGACAATGGGCTTTTTTAATGACACTAGGCTCCCCGATTCATAACTGAATATCATGACTATAATGTAACCTAATTTCTATTACTCATCAAAGGAAATACGGAATCACCACAGAACAGGTCCAAATAAAATATTCCTGCGAGAAAGATGAGCTTAATACAAAACAAAGCTGTAAATATATGTATGTGTGTGCGTGTGTGTGTTACAAAGAACTATGCAAGGACGATTAAATGAAACGAACCAAAAATTAAAAAACGGAGATAAAGAAGACATTCATCAACTGTGCAAACAGTTATTCCATCAATAAGAAACAATTGACCATCAAGCGTCCAAATTATAATCAAGGGCAGCAGATAGTTTTATTATTCGACGTATTTACTTGAGACTGCATAATTGTTGTGACTAGTACTAATCATTTAGATTGCCTTCGTAGTAAGAAATTTAACGAGATTCTTTTGGAATCGAGTAAAGCGCAGAACTATTGCTGTGATGTATTTGCGATTTATAAAGGCTTGTCAAACATCTTAACTCATTCATCATAAAAATTGAATTTGCTCTTTTCTCTAGCCGTAATAAAGTAATTGCTTTCTCCACTGCTTTCAATTGCATTCGTAAATTAATAGAAACGTTGCCACCTATTTTATTCCGACTGGGACTGCTCTTAATTTTCATGCAATTTCCCCCACGTAAAACCTATTAATCATCCCAAATTCATCAAACAGTACAAATTTAAACATGGTTTTCCTTACATATACGTTTAGTTAATGACAGTGTGTGTGTGTGTGTGTGTGTGTGTGTGTGTGTGTGTGTGTGTGTGTGTGATGGTGTGTGTAACACGGAGTACCAACGATAATGTTTCTTCTATACTTCATCTTGCATAGAGTATGGAGTCTTAAGCGAAAGGACAACTGATGACATGCACAGCCCCCGCAGAATTATTTCGGACTTGTGATTAACAATGTAGTGGTCAGCTATTCACTGTTACGGATGTAGATCATAACTCTTTTAGATGTTAAATCCGGTAGAGGAGAGTCGGGGTGTCACTCGCTCTCCTTACTTGTTCCTATGAGCGAGCGCGAGTAATGACAGGTGTTTTTTCTTAAATGGGAGGAGCTCAGGATACAAATATTAAACCTATCAAACATCGTATTTTGCTGAGCATTCCGGTTGATTTTTTACAGAACAGTGAGCTTTTGACAACATGTCATTTAAAAGAATGTTGTATTTTGAACATCAATTAGTCTGCAATTTATAGACGGATCCTAAAGAAATAAGTAATATATTATCGACCACAAATTGATTACAAATCTATACCAGGTGTAAGAGATTTAATTTCCCAATTTGCCCACACTGGCTTAAAAGTATCGACAATTGAAGGAATTCACTGTTTTAATATGTTGACGAATTCGGTTATAATTCACGAAAGAAAATATCCTAAAAAATTGACCCGGTTTATAAGAACGTTTTCCACGTGACATATTAAAATGAAACAAAAGAGCAAAATTAGTGAAATATCAGTATTCAAAACTAAACAGCCACTTTAAAATTATAAATACACAAGGCTCGTACATTAAAAATGGACTGATCATTTCTCAAACTTGAGATATAACATTTTCATGGGACAATATGTTTGACAATATTTGTCGTCTTGTAGTTTCACTGTTATGACCACAAAAAATTAAGGCAACGTTTTCTCAGCAGCTCGTACGACCGTAAATAGAGCAATACACGTCACTATTTGTACGTATGTAACATTTGATTCGACATATGTAAATCAATCAACTAAACAGAAGCAATAATGTTCTTATCTTATGACGTGGAAAGTGAGTCTCCTAAGTGAGCTTATTTCAAACAATCAAAAGTTACAGCATATGTTCAGGATAATTACATTTCGTGAAATAAAAGACCTCCGGAACTAATTCTTACCTTTTTATGAACTTATAAATGTATTTTAGTTTCAAGAGATCCTTTAGTAATATTAAAATTAGTTTAAATTAAAGAATGGTCATTAAATGGTCGTGCATAACTGTTGCTATTTAGAAAATCGTCATTATGGTACACTGTATTGCTACAGTCTGTTTTCATTTCCTTTAAGTTATTTTCTACTGTTATGTAGTTTAGTTCATATCGCTATAGTAAAGTGATAACATACAAAATGTCAGCGGCCAATAGAAAGTGATCACTACTAATGTTTAGGAAGTGTCGATGTTGACCTAGCTTTAGAGACCCATCTGATGCATCGCATCGTTGTTTTGTGTTTTTATGGGTTTTGTAATCTACATCGCCTTTTCTGTGTAAATAAAGAAAAATAGAAATAAAAACAAGAGATAAAGAGGCGAGGAAATGAAAAAAGTCAACCAATAAACAAATCAAAATTTTGATCATGCGACGTCGTCCATATGGCATTGGAACTGAATGGAAGATATTGCTTGAAGTTGATACATATATCACTATGACTGGGAAAGTATCCTTTTTAGTTTTCGTTACTGTTCGTTCCTAAATGTTTTATTAGCCCTATCTGCAAATGAATGTATATGAACCATTCGCATCGAATTTAATCAATATTCTGTTAAACATAAACTAAATAGTCAGTAAAACAAAGACTAAATATTCATTTAAACACATACAAAATAAGCAGTAAAACAAAGAATAAATATTCATTTAAACACATACCAAAAAAGCAATAAAACAAAGACTAAATATTCATTTAAACACATACAAAATAAGCAATAAAATAAAGACTAAATATTCATTTAAACACATACAAAATAAGCAATAAAACAAAGACTAAATATTCATTTAAACACATACAAAATAAGCAATAAAATAAAGACTAAATATTCATTTAAACACATACAAAATAAGCAGTAAAACAAAGACTAAATATTCATTTAAACACATACAAAATAAGCAATAAAATAAAGACTAAATATTCATTTAAACACATACAAAATAAGCAATAAAACAAAGACTAAATATTCATTGAAACACATACCAAATAAGCAGTAAAACAAAGACTAAATATTCATTTAAACACATACAAAATAAGCAATAAAATAAAGACTAAATATTCATTTAAACACATACAAAATAAGCAATAAAACAAAGACTAAATATTCATTGAAACACATACCAAATAAGCAGTAAAACAAAGACTAAATATTCATTTAAACACATACAAAATAAGCAATAAAACAAAGACTAAATATTCATTTAAACACATACAAAATAAGCAATAAAATAAAGACTAAATATTCATTGAAACACATACCAAATAAGCAGTAAAACAAAGACTAAACATTCATTTAAACACATACAAAATAAGCAATAAAAAAAAGACTAAATATTCATTTAAACACATACCAAATAAGCAGTAAAACAAAGACTAAATATTCATTTAAACACATACAAAATAAGCAATAAAACAAAGACTAAATATTCATTGAAACACATACCAAATAAGCAGTAAAACAAAGACTAAATATTCATTTAAACACATACAAAATAAGCAGTAAAACAAAGACTAAATATTCATTTAAACACATACAAAATAAGCAATAAAACAAAGACTAAATATTCATTTAAACACATACAAAATAAGCAATAAAACAAAGACTAAATATTCATTTAAACACATACAAAATAAGCAGTAAAACAAAGACTAAATATTCATTTAAACACATACCAAAAAAGCAATAAAACAAAGACTAAATATTCATTGAAACACATACAAAATAAGCAATAAAATAAAGACTAAATATTCATTTAAACACATACAAAATAAGCAGTAAAACAAAGACTAAATATTCATTTAAACACATACAAAATAAGCAATAAAATAAAGACTAAATATTCATTTAAACACATACAAAATAAGCAATAAAACAAAGACTAAATATTCATTGAAACACATACCAAATAAGCAGTAAAACAAAGACTAAATATTCATTTAAACACATACAAAATAAGCAATAAAATAAAGACTAAATATTCATTTAAACACATACAAAATAAGCAATAAAACAAAGACTAAATATTCATTGAAACACATACCAAATAAGCAGTAAAACAAAGACTAAATATTCATTTAAACACATACAAAATAAGCAATAAAACAAAGACTAAATATTCATTTAAACACATACCAAATAAGCAATAAAACAAAGACTAAATATTCATTTAAACACATACAAAATAAGCAATAAAACAAAGACTAAATATTCATTTAAACACATACAAAATAAGCAGTAAAACAAAGACTAAATATTCATTTAAACACATACCAAATAAGCAATAAAATAAAGACTAAATATTCATTTAAACACATACAAAATAAGCAATAAAACAAAGACTAAATATTCATTTAAACACATACAAAATAAGCAATAAAACAAAGACTAAATATTCATTTAAACACATACCAAATAAGCAGTAAAACAAAGACTAAATATTCATTTAAACACATACCAAATAAGCAGTAAAACAAAGACTAAATATTCATTTAAACACATACAAAATAAGCAATAAAACAAAGACTAAATATTCATTGAAACACATACCAAATAAGGAGTAAAACAAAGACTAAATATTCATTTAAACACATACAAAATAAGCAGTAAAACAAAGACTAAATATTCATTTAAACACATACCAAATAAGCAATAAAACAAAGACTAAATATTCATTTAAACACATACAAAATAAGCAATAAAACAAAGACTAAATATTCATTTAAACACATACCAAATAAGCAGTAAAACAAAGACTAAATATTCATTTAAACACATACAAAATAAGCAATAAAACAAAGACTAAATATTCATTGAAACACATACCAAATAAGCAGTAAAACAAAGACTAAATATTCATTTAAACACATACAAAATAAGCAGTAAAACAAAGACTAAATATTCATTTAAACACATACCAAATAAGCAATAAAATAAAGACTAAATATTCATTTAAACACATACAAAATAAGCAATAAAACAAAGACTAAATATTCATTTAAACACATACAAAATAAGCAATAAAACAAAGACTAAATATTCATTTAAACACATACAAAATAAGCAGTAAAACAAAGACTAAATATTCATTTAAACACATACCAAAAAAGCAATAAAACAAAGACTAAATATTCATTTAAACACATACAAAATAAGCAATAAAACAAAGACTAAATATTCATTGAAACACATACCAAATAAGCAGTAAAACAAAGACTAAATATTCATTTAAACACATACAAAATAAGCAATAAAACAAAGACTAAATATTCATTGAAACACATACCAAATAAGCAGTAAAACAAAGACTAAATATTCATTTAAACACATACAAAATAAGCAATAAAATAAAGACTAAATATTCATTTAAACACATACAAAATAAGCAGTAAAACAAAGACTAAATATTCATTTAAACACATACCAAATAAGCAGTAAAACAAAGACTAAATATTCATTTAAACACATACCAAATAAGCAGTAAAATAAAGACTAAATATTCATTTAAACACATACCAAATAAGCAGTAAAACAAAGACTAAATATTCATTTAAACACATACAAAATAAGCAATAAAACAAAGACTAAATATTCATTTAAACACATACAAAATAAGCAATAAAACAAAGACTAAATTAAAATCATAAAAAATAAGCAATAAAGCAAAGACTAAATAGTCATTAAAACACATACTAAATAGTCAGTTGAAAGGTTAACAACAGACGTAATATTCAAGAAAACACAGAATAAATATTCAATACAATTCTGACTAAATAACCAATAAACATTAACTAAATATTCAGTGCAACACAAACTAAATATTCAGTACAACACAGACTAAATATTCAGTACAACACTGACTAAATATTCAGTAAATCAGTGACTAACATATCTAGTAAAACACTGACTATATATCCAGTAAAACACGGACTATATATTCTAAACCACTGACTAAATACTCAATAAAACACTGACTAAATAGTCAGTAAAACACTGACCAAATATTCAGTACAACACAGACTAAATATCAGTAAATTACTGTCTAAATACCCAGTAAAACACAGACTAAATATTCACAAGAATACAGATTAAATATCAAGTAACACACTGACTAAATATTCAGTAAAACACAGACTCAATATTCAATAAAACACTGACTAAATTTTCATTAAAACACAGACTTATTACTCAGTAAGACACAGCCTAAATATTAAGTAAAACACTGTCTAAATGTCAGTAAATTATTGTCTAAATATCCAGTAAAAAACAAACTAAATATTCAGTAAAACACAGACTAAATATTCAGTAAAACACTGACTAAATATCCAGTAAAACACAGACTAAATATCAAATAAAACACAGACTAAAATTCAGTAAAACACAGACTAAAATTTAGTAAAACACAGACTTATTACTCAGTAAGACACAGACTAAATATCCAATAAAACTCTGACTAAATATTCCGTATAACACAGACTAAATATCAGTAAAACACTGACTAAATATTGAATAAAACTCTTACTAAATATCCAGTAACACACTGACTAAATATTCAATAACACTCTGACTAAATATCAGTAAAACTCTGACTAAATATACAGTAAACCACTGACTAAATATTCAGTAGAACACAGAAAAAATATTCAGTTAAACAAGGACCAAATAGTCAGTAAAAGACAGAATAAATAGCAAGTGAGAAACAGCCTTAATATTCAAAAGAACACAGTAAATATTCAGCACAACACAACTACATATTCAGGAAAACACAGACTAAATCAACCGTAAAACACAGAATTAATATTCAGTAAACCACGGACTTAATAGACAGCAAAAGAGACTTAATAACAGTCGACCATATACTAAATATTAAGTAAAGCACATTCTTAAAATTCAGACAAACAGACTAAATATTCAGCAACATTATGTCAAACACAGGCTATATTGTTGAGGCGGTGTTTCGTGTTCAGCATCTGCTTGGTCTCGTCGCAGTTCTCATCAAACCAATCTTTTTGCTTTCTGTTTGGGGGGCCTAGTATTTCCAAAACTGTGCTGTAGACAGGCTCTCTGAATGCCACCCGGTTGCTCTCCACATTCTGATTCAAACAGGAACTAAATATACAGTAAAACAAATAATTATGTTTATGTACAGAACCCATTACCAATTTTGCATGCTTTAATTGAAGTAACCATATCATTTGGAATAATATAGAACTGCCATGCTTCCACAATCACCATCTTATCGGTTGTGAAATAGAGTATTGTCAAAGCCCTACTGTAACCACGTATAAACTCATATATATATATATATATATATATATATATATATATATATATATATATATATATATATATATATATATATACACACACAGGTGAACTGTTACATCATGCTGAAAATTAATCATAAATGAAAAAAGGTGCTTTGTTGTTCCCAACACGTCAATAACCAGGCCAGATTGCTGCTAAACTGTATAATCTGATCAATTATCGTTTCTGAGTATGAGATAGACCTGATTAAAATCGATATATATATATATATATATATATATATATATATATATATATATATATATATATATATATATATATATATATAATAACGGGTTGTGTCCTAGTGATCTTTGGAATTCGCGGTCAATTCATCTAAGTGGCTATCAGAGATAAAGTGGGTTTTTTTTGTTAGAGAAGTCTTATATATAAAATGATATTATAACTGGTCATTTCGAAGGTGAAAAAAACATTACCCCCTATTTATGCGCGTTAGGTCTCCGTTATGCGGAAGATCTCGATTTTAATCCGATTGGTACAAATCCAGTCAGTGTGTACGCAGTCACGTTGATACGGGAATCGTGTTTTACTCGTAGTTGGATTTTGATCCCTAATTATCCCCCTGTTGCTAGTAGAAAAAATATATTAAGCATCGTATTGGTCTGGAAGTGTTCGTGTAAAAACTCCATGCAGCTCTTTCTGTATTCATGAATATATAGACTCAACACTAATGTACATTGACCAAGCTGTATTATTCACATTCTTGAACACTCTTTTTCCATGCATATTCTTGAACACGCTTTGTCATGCACATTCTATGCTATGTAAGAAGGTTTAGAGTATAAAAAATGCTAAACTAAATGCATTCGTATTCGATCTGTGCTTTCTTTTTTATAAACCAAGTTCCTTTTATCTCTGCAAAGGTAACTATTTTGTTCTCAGTATTTAAATTAAAGCATGTGACAAAGTGACTCAGACCTAATAATTATATGTAGCCCAATTTCGTTTTCCAAAAGAAATTTTACTGCGCATATTTTGTTGCCGAAACTCTTGATTTATAGCCGATTAATTTTACCGGATGACACACTGGTTTAGCGTCTTCCACGACAAGGGATGCTTGGGTCATTCACAGTATACTAGACTGATTATTCTATAATTACCCTTAATCGCAGAAATGGTATTTCTGGAGTAATATATGACCAACAAATATCGATACCGACTAAATTAAGAGATTGTATACGGATAATTAATTAAGTGCGCATTGGAATGGCAAATAATCTTTAAGTCAACACATTTTTAAAAGATTATCCCATACATTACATCATTTCAGAAATATCGTTTGATTTTCTATTGTTTTGTTAACCTTAATGAAAAGTATAATGAAGTTAAGCATCATTGTGACATAAACTTCACATAAAGTAAGTAACAGATACTATACACAAACGTAATGAATGATATAATGAATTTAAGCACCACTGTGATATATATTTCGCATAACGTAATATATAACATACACATTTGTTATCACATGAAACCGTTTGTCATCTTTTGTTACATTCACTGTATTTTAATGTATAATATTAAAAACATATCTGACGGTCGATAAATTTTACCTTTGACCAGCTGTATATACTCACGTATAAGACAAGTCCAACAAACTGTAATCTGCACAGACCAATATCTATCCTCACATAATATGCCAATAGACCTGTTCCTGTGCAATTTGTAAGAAGTAAAAACAATTAGAACAAACAACACAGCTCCTAGTCTGCAGGTGCCTTATTATACGTCAGATCAGGATCTGTGTTGTTTTTAGTTTCATTAAACTTTATTAGCGAGTAAATATGGTATTAAGATTTTAGCGTGCTACTACATATAAGCAATTAAAAAACCCCGGTGGCATAATTACAAATAAACATGTGTCAGGAGGAAAAGGTTTTGGCTTTTGCATTTGTTCCTCGTTGACAAAAGGCAAGACACTCAAATCTAAAATGCCAATACTACGCAAAGAGTATGCTGAGATCATAGTATTTAAATAAATGGGTACAAATTGTTTAATCTAAATAAAACAATCGATATGAATAAAACAAGAAATAAGGATAAGAGCTTGAATCGAGAGCAACAAATCTCAAATCACTAAGATTTCGAGATCAAGCTGGGTGAAACGTAAAGTCGTAACATACAGTTTAACTATTTCGAGAAATAATCGCTGAAGAACAGGCAGGGTTCCGGAGTGGAAGAAGCACAACAGAACAAATATTCAAGCTTAGGGGTCTGTGAGAAAAGTACTCACAACATCAACTAGACAGCTGTCATGTGTTCATAGATTTCAAAAAGGCTTTTGACAGAGTGTGGCATGAGGCATTGGGGGCCACAATGAAGAAGTACAACATGGGTCAAAGTTGACCAACACCTTCAAGCAGCTGTATGCCAAGGTTACCAGTACAGTAACTGCTCAAGGTTATGTGGGGACTGGTTCAAGAAAACAGTTTGAGTACGGCAAGACTGTCTCCTCTCACCTACGCTTTCCAACATCTTCTTAGAGCACACCATGAGCGAAGCCCTGGAAAACCACTGTCGGACAGTGGGTAACATCACCAACCTCCGCTTTGCAGACGACATTGATGGGCTGGTAGGCAGTGAAGATCAGCTTGCCACCTTCGTGATAAACCTGGATGAAACATCTTCCATATTTGATATGGAGATAAGTACCGAAAAGACAAAGCTGATGACAAATAGTGGCAAACAAATATCAACCATGATTAAAGTCAGAGAACAGGAACTGGAAACAGCGGACCAATTCAAATATATTGGTTCCATAATCATGGAAGATGGATCAAGATCGGAAATTATGTCGCGAGCAGCACAAACAACGGCAGCTATGTCAAAGCTAAGACCCATTTGGAGAGATAAGAATATCTGTCTGAAAACTAAAATCAGACTACTGAGAGCACTAGTCATCTCAATCCTTCTGTATTCATGTGAGGCCTGTACCCTGACAGCAGAATTACAACGAAAAATATAGGCACTTGAAATGAGATGCTACAGAACCATCCTTGGCATCTCTTACATGGAACACATCACAAATAAAGAAGTGCGTAACACCATCAGGCACAAAGTAGGCCATTATGAAGACCTCCTCACTACTGTCAAGACGAGAAAGTTAAAATGTTATGGTCATGTCACTAGAGACAACAGTCGATCCACAACAGTACTACAGGGTAGTGTCCAAGGTGGTAGAAGGTTTAGTGACAATATCACATAATGGACCAGGAAAAGTTTTGCGGAGGCACATGAGCGAGACAAGTGGAGTGAACTGGTCAGATGTTCAGCAGCACAGTGCCTCAACAACCACACTAGGTCAAGAGACTGATGATGATGATGATTTCGAGTAAACGAAACCAGTCGAAATTTGATCTACGTTGGTTAGAACTTAGGCAATCTGTAACATAATTTGTTGTAACTGTTAATTTACTAGTAATGCTTACTTTCGCTTACGCACATCAAATATTTAATATATTCCTTCTTCAAACCATAGCTTAATCCATCTTGCCATCGTATTGATGCTGGTGCATATGTCAAAGCTCTTTATCAGTTGTTTATATGTTTATAGTAATTACATATAACATATAAATTGCATCTTGTTTAGGTTATTGTATTATATTATTTAATGCTTGCAATCAACAGTAGCAGAATAATGTAAGATCTATATATTATATATACTTAAGTGTGAACTATTCAAATTCACTGGCGAAATAATCTTGATATTTTTTACTTCCATATTTTCAAATGAGAAATCTCCTTATAATTCACATTGTTATATATTGAACGTGTTTTCTGCAGTTTGGTTGGATGTAAACGGTTGAGTAATGATGAACTGTAATTTTTTACACACCAATAAATTCTACGGACTACTTTTGGTTACTTGTTTCCATGCCATTTGATGTGAAGTTGTATCTATACCAATCCATTTCATCCTAAAACTAACAACAAAAACCCACCCACTCACTCATGTGCTTTCCAATTAAAATTTACAAACCACAGATAAAAATTGACCATTATAACCTAAAACAATGTAATTGCACAGACCTTCTTACCCTACACTACTCATCCCTTTTGTCGACGAAGGCATGTGGTAGGTTTTATAAGCCAATCTTCGGAAATTATTGTATTTCAACACGACATGTTACAGCAGCGATTATTCAATGTCAGGGTCATAGTCAAATAAGGGATCTTACTAAATATGCACACGATTTTGCTTTTAAAAGATCGAAATGCGTAGAAAGATTTAATTTAAAAAATAACATCGTTGCTATAACAAAATGTGCCATACGCAAGAGTAATTTTCGAATCTTGGATTAACCGCAAAAACCATTTTTTTAAATATATTTAACAAATGACTATAACACTATATCACTGGCATGACCCGCTATGATTTCTACACTGTATCACTGTTAACAGAATAAATGCATCTTGGCTAGCTAAAATAGGGCTATGTATTCTGTTGCAGTTAAGAGGCTTAAGAATAAAAACTTTAACCTACATAAACGTGAATGTTTTCTTAATTAAATATGTTGATCTGTTGTCAGAAAGTAAGTACATTGGAATGATAAGGATTAAATCATGTATTTATCGGTGTGTAAATTTTACCTAATAACTCACAAAGTTCGGACTTTATTTACTTTGTGAGTGATTAGGCAAAATGTACACATAGATAAATACCTAACCATGATTCATTTAATCCAATATTATTTTTACACGTGAAAATACAAGTTTTCCCATGAGAAGTTTTGATTGCATTCACGTTTACAACTAATACCAGCTACAATAAAACGAGCACTATATGACAGTGAACAAATAAATGGAAATTGCATTTCATTTCAGACATGGACATGTATGGGTTTATTTTCTGTAGAATTTCGATCGCGTCTCTGTGCGGCCAGATTCAATTAGGTTCCTGACATTAATATTACATTGCTGTATCGGGCATGCCTTGTGGTCAGATATGATCAAATAGTTTACAAACTGTCACAAGGCAACACATAATGTCATCACAGTCCTACCTCTCTCTTAAATCAATATATATATATATATATATATATATATATATAGAGAGAGAGAGAGAGAGAGAGAGAGAGAGAGAGAGAGAGAGAGAGAGAGAGAGAGAGATAGATAGATAGATAGATAGATAGATAGATAGATAGATAGATAGATAGATATAAATGATCAATGTATGAAGGCCACGTGAAAATACCGAAACGATGGTGTTTGCGTGTTTCTTTCAGGAGTGTGTTAATCTTCAAAGCTTCGATTATAAAGCAAGTTTGAAATATAATTAAAATTTCTTTTCCTGTTTATATGTTGTTTTGTACATTGCAGGATCGATTGCCAGCATTGGTGGTTCTGAATACAGATGTCGGGATGGCAGTGACCCCGAAATGAATCTGGAGATAATACCTGGCGTGATAGGAGCACCATCTAGTGTTACTTCCATACAGGTGGCAAACTTGCTAAAGCTATTTCGGATTCCACAGGTTAGTAGAAGACGATTTAAATAATTGATATAATTCATTATGATTGACTAATCAATATTTATAACACTATTATGCCAAACATTATAGCCATTTTGTGAAGGTTTATAAATACGTAGGCTCATGTTTTGTTTTTGTTTAAGTGATTCGTCAAGGATCAAACTATTTATAGCGTAAACAAATAACATCTCTTATAGGATCATCAGTGACATATAACGAGAGATATACTATGAGGTCAATCGGGAATCCGGGAGTTCTCAATCATGACCAGACTAGAATTGCTTGAGAGATTTTACCGGGTATATACAAAATGATCGCAGAGCTTACTATAATTATTTTGTTATCGGACGTAGTATCATCATTTCAATTGATAAAATCATTAATCTGATTGCCTTCTTTCTATGTAAACTAGAAAAGAAGAACATTAAACATTATTTTTTAAGCACATGAATTTTATTTTTTGATCTCATTATTTTTGAAGATTTATTATTGTCTTTAAGAAGGTCAAATTATTTGAGGAAATTCTGCTCATTTATGAGAAAATACGTTATTGTCGTTTCACTATTCAAATCATGTTTAAACGTTTGGTTTGATTTGACAAAAATGGTCTCATAAGTGACTTCGAACGGAAGTACTTTAAGATATTTTGAAATCAACATGTCTAACCTTTGAAAAAGTCCTTATAGTTTTTTAAAAGAAATTAATTAATTTTTGTGAATGTTATTTAAAGGAGCTCAATCACTCTGGTTGTGTGTATGCACTCCTCGACCTGATGGTCCCTGTATTGTTTACATTAGAAGGCTTAACTGGGGAAAAGTACTGTAGTTTTCCATTTGTTGGCTTTGATACCATCTCAAAATATCGTTAAAATGTTAATATCGTTATTTTAAACTGAATGATATATCAAGAGATAATGCTCTTTAGATTAACTAAAATAAAACTGCGAATATTAGCAAACTATTTAGTTGAATTGAAACGTTGTTCCATTGCAGTGGCATATATTCTTTGTTTCACTGTCTATTCTTATTGGTTACTAAATTAATGATGTATCTCAGGAAACGAAGACAGTTGTTTTGTACAAATCAAACATGAAAATAACACGACAGTGTTGCAATACTGGTATGGTCACTATGGGTCAAGACTTTACAGGTTGAATATTATTCACATTTACTCTTACGAAAGATAGCAGCTGCCTCGATAGGCACTCAGCATTAAGAGGTTAGTGAGTGTCAGGACTGGTCATGCTGGTGTCAGCATAATGTGATTGGGTGGGACATGACGCTACATGTCTGCGGTATGATGGCCCAGTGCTAGACATCACTATAAAACTACCCCACTGCAGACATTGTAGCGGTATGACTGAAAAATTGTTAAAACTAGGTTAAAAATCTAAATCATACACCAAGACCCCATTTATGAAAGGAAATTCTTTACAGTTTTGAATTTGAATACAATCCAAGAATAACAATTTTTATTTAATAATATTAATGAAGTTGACATATCAACCTCCATTCAGTGTTGTAACAGAAATATATATTGAGGACAGTACCTAGCGTATATCCTTCATCAACAAGGGCTCTTTGAAAATTCTAAACGCAGTAGTTCATGTACAGCTCACAACTAAACATTACAAAAATTAATTTATTTTATATAGCTCGATTAAAATTAGGATCATTATCAGCATTAACATCTGACCCACTCTCCTGAGTTTCTCTTGGCATTCGTCAGCTCTCCACTTCATGCGTTTCAGTTTTGATAAATATGTCAGCATGGTTTGAAAAGCTAGTGATTTATTTCTTCATACAAGACTGTTAACTTTATTTATGAGCCGACTCTAGGGAGCGCATAAATGAAAGGGTAAACAGAATGAATCGCAAACCTTTTAAACTTTCACCTCCTTTTCATGTCATCACAAAAACACTCTTTAACTTCGATTTTGTTTCTTTGTACGGGCATCGTACGCTGTTTATTCGAATGTGTTATAACGCTTATATCGCTTTAGGATGAAGTCTGTTTATTCGAATGTATTATAACCCTTATATCGCTTTAGGATGAAGTCTGTTAACATTATATAGTTAAAAAACCAGTAATGTTCATTCAGTTTTCCGGTCTCTGTGACTCAGATTTCAGTTGCCGAACTCACGAACAGAAAGATTGTGATTCGAATTGTGTAGAACAGGATAGGTCGACTATCGTGTTATATTTTTTACGAATAGTGTGTAGTACAGGATATGTCGATTATCGTGTTATATCTTTTACGAATAGTGTATAGAACAGGATAGGTCGACTATCGCGTTATATCCTTTACGAATAATGTGCAGTACAGGATATATGTGATAATATATGATATGATATATGATATCCAACTGTTATGGTTCAATGGTTGTCATTATCTAGAAAATGTTCGACCACAGTTTCTTGCCCGGATCGAATAATTAATAATAATAAAATGTGAAATCAATGAATTAATGGATGTAATAACAGAAATTTTTAACAAAGTTTATAATAAAATATAACAATTTAATTGCATAAACAAACTGAAATTGAACATGACATTTCAATGTTACACCTTCTCTTAGAAATATAATTACACAATGCATGCTAAATACAATTAGCCGTTGTGTTATACCGAGGAAACAAATTATTTCATTGTTTCGAGCGATTGATTGAACTCGAATTGCCGGCATGTTGGCATAAATCGATTGATTCCGGTACTTTTCAAATATATTTTTGTGCAGGTCAGCGTTACTCTCTCTCTCTCTCTCTCTCTCTCTCTCTCTCTCTCTCTCTCTCTCTCTCTCTCTCTCTCTCTCTCCAACCTCTTCAGGTGAACAACTGTAATTTGGCTATATGTTGTCCTTTCACACTACCTGAGCGATTTTTTCTTCAAATTTTTAGAACGAAACATAAATATCTATCGGCTATTTTGACTGGAGTCGAACAGTTTTCCCACTCTTGTTATATCAGATAATGTTGTATCGTAATTCGACAAATATGGTCAGTTTGCAACATTATACTAGTAGACAAAACTTCTATTATCATAAGATGGATATCTTCCTGAAACAAATTACTGCATTTCAAACTGTGACCACTACACAACTAGACCTCTCTAATAACTGTTACGCCCCACAGTGGGCTATAAATTACAAGCTGAACAATATCGGACGATACAAGCCAAATTTTTTCGATTATGAGAATTCGCTTTTTAAATACACAAATGAGTTAATGGACTTCACCTCTTGTCTTGTTAATTTACACTTCGCTGACATTGCCGGAGCAAAACCAACAATTAGTGTGTATAATATTCATCGTTTCAGACAGATAAATTTATTCTTACAATTTATATCAGAGTATTACATGATAAAAGGCGACCTTTTAATTAGCTCAGATTTCTGACAGATTGTTTAAAATGTGGATGCTCAGGTTTTTGTCTTCTTCATTTTCGTAATGTGTTTAATGCTCCAAATACACGCGATAACATTACTATCACAGTGAGTCCGCGCAAATAATCTCGATACAATGAAGCTCATTGACCCTATTGTTATGACCAGCCATTTGACTGAAACGTGGCTAGGATGAAACTAAGACACACACAAAGATTTAATTAAAACGAGGATCAATTACAATCAGCTGGCGTGGGAAATGATTTAAATCACAATCCTTCATAATTAATAAGTGCAGTCAATGCAAACAAGCCGGATTAACTGATGTCTGCCATCGATTCCGCTAATAATAGCAATCGCCTCAGATAAAATTAACTTCGGATCTGGAAACAAAAATTAGATCAAATAAAGACGATACGTTGCAATAGGTTTGCAAAATGTTTGGAAGGTTTACTTCAGACGTTTTAACTCAAATGAAAGCAACACAAAACTAAGATCGTACCTTTTCCGTCATAATGTTTTTCATGCGATTTGACTCAAATAGTGGAGATATGAAAGACCTAAAATATTCACTATGGATAACATAACAATGATAACCACTGCTGATGGAAATTATTGTGTTACATATGGGCGTTTTATCCAATCAAGTTATCCTTATACCATTCTTCTTCTTTCCTCTATTTGAATTCGAAAATACCGTTGAATTCAGTATTGTTGCACAGCCTTCCACAAATCGTATATATTTGTCTACCTCGTTGAATCTTTATTTAATTCATATTAAATTGGCAATGATTTTATGAGCGGAGATTGGCCTGAAGGAAGTGGACAACTAAAGCACGGTGCATTGCTAAAGACGAGCAAACGAGCAACAATCATATTCAATGTTCTATCTTAAATGTTCCGGGGGCGGGGAATCTATTCTGAAAATGCTAGACTTCTTCCAAAAACGTATGCAGGATGAAAATCGTATTGAAAATAAAACAAACTCAAATGGATGAAGTATATTTGTTTTTTTGATTGTTTTTTTTTGGGTGGGGGGGGTGGGGGGGGTGTTTTTGTTAAATCAGAGCACTAATGATTATTTGACCCCATCGCCTCGTTTTGAAATCCGCTCAGTCTTTGTTGATATTCTTAGTTTGGTATAATGAAATAAGGAAGAAAACAATGAACTCTAAAGAAACAAGCAAACAACATCTGTAACCATGGAAATGAATGTGCAGTGACATTTAGCAAGCTAGCTCCTTAAGTGTAACGTTTATGAAATCAAAAGTGTCAGTTAACTTCATCATCTGGAAAAAGAATTAATGATGTTACAATGCATTCAAAGTCCCTTTTCATTACCATTAGAGCAATTGCTTTCCAATAAAATCAGACAGTTTAAAGAAAGCATTATTTGGTATTGTAATTCCATTCTTTCATGCAATGCAAAAGTAAGCATCATTAGTATAGTTAGACCAAATTAATTAGATAGTTCTGTAATATATTTTTATGTATGATATTTGTCAACAACTCAATTTAAAAAAATTGTTTTTGTTGAAACATAATTTAGTAAACTAAACTACAATTTTAATGTTCAAAACAAAATAAAATGTACGCATACTGCCAACACCCCTATTAAAGTTCAAATTAATATAAATCAATGCTACCAACACCCTCATTAGAGTTCAAACATTCAGCAAAAACAATGTTAAAGCAAGCAGCATCAGCCATTATAGCAAGATGGTAAAAGGAATATGATACAATGAAGTATTATTTCAAATATTTGACAATGATACGTATACACATTTGAATGCAGCTAGAAATAAATTTGCATTGCAACTAAAGGATGTTGTAAACGTCATACGGTTAATCTGCAATGATGTATAAACGGCATCATCATCATCATCGGTCTCTTGACCTTGTCTGGTCGTTGAGACACTGTGCTGCTGAACATCTGACCAGTTTCCTCCACCTGTCTCGATCATGTGCCAATGACACTGTCTCCGCAAAACATTTCTTGTCAATTCTGTGATGTTGTTAGTCCACTTTTTTCTATGTCTTCCTCTCAATTTGCCACCCTCGATGCTGCACTGTATTACTGTTGTGGATATATTTTTGGCTCTTGTGACATGGCCATTTCAGCTTTCTCGTCTTGACAGTGGTGAGGAGGTCTTCATAATGGCCTACTTTGTGGCTGATGGTGTTACACACTTCTTCATTTGTGATATGTTTTACTTAAGAGATGCCAAGGATGGTTCTGAAGCATCTCATTTTAAGTGACTGAATTCTTTGTTGTAATTCTGCTGTCAGGGTACAGGTCGCACATGAATACGAAACGACGGAGAGGACTAGTGCTCTCAATAGTCTGAGTTTAGTTTTCAGACAGATATTCTTGTCTCTCCCGATGGGTCTTATCTTTGACATACCTGCCGTTGTTTGTGATTCTCGTGACACAATTTCTGCTCTTATTCCATCTTCAGTGATTATGGAACCAAGATATTTGAAGTCGCCCACTGTTTCCAGTTCCTGTCCTGTGGGACGTTAATCTTGGTTGAGATTTGTTTGCCACTATTTTGTCATCAGCTATGTCTTCTCGGCGCTAATCTCCATGTCCAATATAGAAGATATTTCATCCAGGTTCTTCACGAAGGTGGCAGACTGGAAGGGATGTTGATAACGAAACAGGATAAATATATATATCCATTACAATGAAATGTTTTTTCAATGTGAACCAATTTATGCAACCGATGAAATAAAAGTGCGAAAACAAACGATCAGTTTTGTTCAACAACCAAGTTGAAATTGCTATAGAAAAGAACACGCAAAGATTTAAGAAAGATAGAACTAAAAAAACATCGCTTCAATAGAAACTACAGAGTACCAACAGGAAGCATAGCTGTTGAAGATGCAACATGCTAAGAGGTAACTGGCAATCTTCTTCACATGCCTGTTATTTTTTTTTATTTTTTTTTAATGTTTTCCAATTTCATTGTTTTTGTCATTTGTTGTTCTGTAGTGTAGTCATATCATTATTGATGATGTAAAGAGTTTAGAGCTTCGAAAGATTAGGCGGTATACAAAGTCCTCATTATTATTATTATTATTATTATTATTATTATTATTATTATTATTATTATTCCTTAATTTTGCATTATATTGGAATTTGCATTAACTTATATGCTCTGTTTTTGACATTGTTGTTATCGTTATTGTTCTTGTAATTTTGACTCTATTACCTATTTCCTATGCTTCACTGATTTGTCTGTTCCACTGTTCTCATTATGGCATGTTTTAACATAAGTAAAAGTAAAAATGGTGCCAAGTCATCCGACAGCGACACAATAGTTATATAGATTAAAACAATTAACGAGATTAAAAATGCTATGAAGATTTTACAAATAAGCACAAGGTAGGAAAATGGTTCTGAAATTGGCTTAGGGCAACAGTTGGCATGAATATCTAGTTGGATGGCAAGATGGTAAAGCCAATACAGAGGATAAATTGATTAGCGATTTAGTAATATCGAAAATATCGTTATAATGAAAACTATGACGTTCATATTGATACCAATGTTTGCAAGGTCAGCTTTTTGAAATAGCTAATTGGAAATTTCATTGCGATAGATGGCGTGTTTATTCATTTAATGCAACAACACACCCAATAATTTCAAAACAAGTAATAAGTTGTTTTCAGCTATTCAATACATTATTTGGCAAGCGTTCTGAAATAAGCAAAATATCAGACGACCATACCTCACATTAATTGTTTCTAGTACCCTTTTTGAATCCTACACAAAAGTTACTTGAAATTTCTTTTCCATTAGAAGGAAATGGCGTATAGTTGTTTTTCCGGATTTTAGTGGGCTTAGATCAAAAATAATATAATTTTCTCAAACATATTTCAAGGATAATTTGGGCTGTTAAAATGTTAAAATAAATTAAATTATAACATCTGAAATCAGCAAGCCAAACATATTTTCGACATGATAAGCAAGGCATTAATTTGTTTATCATCAATAAATACAATATAAAAATTAAAGCCAAAGAACAAAAATCTCTGAGGAAAAGGAAGTCAAGATAATGCAGACTAACTGGCAATAAACATAGAAGAAATGCAAAATGAAAATGATCTTATTAACTGAAAGTAAATAATTAAAAAATGATTTTTGGAAACGTTAACCGTTTGCCTGTAATTTAAAACTATACACTTTATAATAATGATGATCAGACTTCGGCTACGCTAGGTTTGCAATTGGGATGCTTAAAATGATGGACTGTATTATTGTCTTCGGGTTTAACAATTTGAGAGTATATTACAAATGGTCTTTCGCAGAAATATGTCAGCAACGTTGACGACGGAGTGAGAATGAAATGTAATTTACCAATCGTGATTATAAAAAATGGTAAACTATCGATGCCATTGAAAAGAATGACCTTAGTTAATGTTTATGATAATATTTCAGATGAACTCCATAGCATTAGCGTCTGTTCAAAAAACGGCGAAAATACAAGGATAGATTTAATTAGCTATAGATCGCGAAATGCATGTAAATAAAGCGATAAGATAATGACTAAACATTAAGAGATAAAAAAATAAATGTTTATTTTTTATGAAAAACTACTCAAAACATAACATTATCCCACTAATATAATGAACTTTTTATATGCAATAACCAAATATAGAAGCATTTGCATGGCATACAGTTGCTTTTAATATATATTAAAATATAAATATTTATACATTTTTCGGAATCTGATCAACATTGCTAAATATTCCTCGAATGCATATGATTCGTGTGTGCTTGAGTCTGTAATACTGAAAACGTTTTACAAGAAGACATTAAAACATTGGTGATAATCATTGAAAGTAATTACAAAAAAGTGGTCCGATTAACTAACTGAACATCAGTTAAAATCGATGAAGATCGAAAGAGACAGAATTTCAGGGAATTCATGCAATATATGTTGTTACTATAAAGTAAGTACGATAAACATCATGCCATGCACTAGACGTGCCATATTTACCCTAGATATAGGACAGATCGCACTGTATTTTAGTTGTTCTTTAGAGGAGCTAACTAACTTAGTTTTACTTTTAAAAAGGTATTACGGTACTGCAAATATAGGCGATGCTTTCCACGCAACTGATGCAACTACTAATAAATGTATACCAGCTTGTGTTAAACGCAAGTATTTAAGACTCTGGCGAAAAGAATTCAGCGGTTATAAAGACGAGTGGCGAACAATCCAGCAATAAATAAACAAATTTTTAACCAACAGATACTCAAAAGTTAAAATCAACACATTACGGGAACAGTTTTATCAGAAAAGGAAGACGATCTTTAAATGTTATTCCAAACTGTACGTACTGCATTGAAACGAATGGAAGAACAAAACTCAGACCTTGATATTCGACATTATGTACATTTGATTTATCGGAGGATAAATAATGTTAATGATGTTTGGATAGTTACATATAGACGATAAATAAATCTCCGTAGCAATTGCAGCTGGAACGGTTACAGAGACAAAAAGCCCCACAAATGTTACAAAGTAACGTCTGACCTTAAGGCAACATTTGTATGAATCAAACAACATGATAACAGTTAAATATAATGATACTGTCGGAGTCACTGAAAGCTAATTTGAAAGAGATAACTGAAAGGTAGTAAGGACTTCAGAAATAAAATGAATGTCATGAACACTCGGAGCGACTTATGAAGAGACAATATAATGTATCTATATTAAATTGTAGTGTTTGGATACACATTATAAAGGATGTTAAAGTTTCATCGTTTTACAACAAGCTATACGCTGAGGTTGAACAATAAACCTGGGATGGTAAAGAATATTTTAATCGAAAACTGGTAAAAGTATTATCAGTGTATTACAAGCTAGTGTTGATGAAATAGACAAAAATAATTATTAGTGTTATGAAGATTTATTTCATTTGAAACTTGTGTTTACAAGAGAGGCAGAAGCATTCAAAAAAAGTGAAAACGACTCTTCATTAATGAAACAATAATACCCACAATAAACGAAACCATAAAAACTGATTTCAAAAATTTCAAAGACTGGATAGAACTCGGTAGTGATATAGACTCTTGCATGGTATCTTAGAAATGATTAATTAAAATCTTCAATCAGTAATAACACAATAGTAATATGACACAATTAAACAAATGTGTCCACGTGTATTGCGTTCAAATGTTTGTATTGGTATGTTGTGCCCTGGTTGTACTTATTGATGTGCGTGCGAGTTCACGTTATTTACTTGCAATTTTAATATAACTGCAAAACACAATTAAATATTTAGATGCTTTTTGGAATATGAGGTTTTGAAAGCTGAAATTAGATAACACTAATATATTTGGTTTTGCTCCAACATATTTTGTAAAATTCAAAATGCAAATTGTTAGAAAAGATTCAGTTTAACAATATGTCATTCAAATCGAAAATTCAGGTGTAGGCAAACATGTATACACTTGCCTATTATACTTTTGGGATTTGTAGGCTTCTGTATTGATTAGGCATTCACTAGACAAAGACATTCGCTAGGTACGACAATATTTACAGTGTAAAGAGTCACACAATATCCCTATGAGATCAATGTTTAAAACTTGTGTTAAAAAATGATAAATAATCGAGGTCGGGATAATCAGAAGGTAATGTGCAAAATACGATTATTATAGCTTTTCAAGCATTTATGCAAGGAATATAAACTAAAATACCTTTTGAAGTTCAGATAGTAATGTATAATTCTCCCTTGTATATGTGTGATCGTCAACATGATTTTAAATTTAGCATTACAAAAGCCCCTGAAGCGATTGAATATGGTAACTAAGAAAAGAAATTTAAACATGTTTGTGCGAATGTAACGTAATTAAATCTGAACCAGTTGTGCAACCAATACGTGACAGGTATAATAATGTAAATACTTTCTTTTCCATTGCATTATAGTTAGAGAAAGAGAGGGCGAGTGAGCATCATTGACATATGAGCCAATATAGCTTTACCTTTAATTAACAGCATACTTTATATTCCTTTAGTTGATGTAAATTGTGCTTTTATATTGTCTCAGAAAGTGAAGAAAACTTATGTCCATGCATAAAATCACAAGTGTATAGAAGGCTTGCCCAACATAACCTTTGTCTCACGATGTTCAAGGTGTTCAATTCAGTCAAACGTTTATTTAAGTGATAGATCTTATTAATGTAATCGTACAATCATGTTGCCATGACAACCATTGTATCTTGCATTATTTGAGAAGCAGACAAATAATAGATTGTACAGTAAAGTTCAACAAAGTATTTACTTCTAAATCAATGCAAAATAAAATGGTGCTGCTCTGAAATAGTATAATTACTTTATATCAGATGTCCATGTAAACGTTCAGATCTCATAAATTCAATCGTGTTTATGTGTTATTGTACGTGACTTCCAGAACTACATAACACAATACTTTTTCATGTGCTATTTTTGTCTCGAGTGCAAATATATTTTAATACTTCGTTATTCTCAGTACAACCATTTTATTCACTAAGACTTGCGATATAAATAACTTAACGTGATCATGATGGGTTCTGGCAATAAATTGGGTAAAAGAGTTGAACTCATGAACTGAGTCTCTAGGGAAACAAGGACTTTGTGTATGTTTGATGTCTGAACTAATAAACTGAGTCTCTAGAGGAACAATGACTGTGTATGTGTGATGTATGAATTGATGAACTGAATCTCTAGAGAAACAAGGACTTTGTGTATGTTTGATGTCTGAACTAATAAACAAAGTCTCTAGAGGAACAATGACTGTGTATGTGTGATGTATGAACTAATAGACTGAATCTCTAGAGAAACAAGGACTTTGTGTATATGTGATGTATGAACTAATAAACTGAATTTCTAGAGAAACAAGGACTTTGTGTATCTGTGATGTATGAACTAATGAACTGAATCTCTAGATCAACAAGGACTTTGTGTATGTGTGATGTGGTGTATGTGTGATGTGTGTGAAAATGTAGATTACCATAAGGTTGTGTAAAGATGTTGTCAACAACAAAAATGTTGTTAAACACATAAAAGAAACCATTGTATTTATTTTATGTTTTGTTTATAAGACCTTATTTAATCCATTGTCTGATAAGTATCCCTGCGATTATCCAAAATTAAAACGTCTCAGATTTTAAAATCCTTTCATCTCGCATTTTTACAGCTTTCTTTAGCTTTTATCAATCCAAAATTAATGATGTGTTGAGCTTAATCATTCCTGAACACCATCCAGCGCATCCGTAGAGAAGTCCGTTAACCTCTGGACCAGTGTCACTGGACATAGTGGTACCAATCATGCTGTTGTGGACTTCATCTTGTAAACATAAATTGATAAAGTATACTGTCAGAACGAGTTGTAATACAATCAATTGGTCATATTTGATAACTCTGATATTGCAAATTCATCGTATATTTGCTTGTTTGATTTTATTTTCGTATTTCTCAGACTGGCTAACATTAAATCGTCGCCCTTGTTCCTGAATATGATGGATCTTTCCGAGATTTGAAATAAATGTTATTTTCATCTGTAAATATTTTCACAACTGTTCTTTACCGTGATATTTTCAATCGGTGTACTCTTAAGTATTTCAACTGAGTATTTAAGTATTTCAATTGAGGGTTAAGGCCATTATACTTAATCAAACAAGAACAATCTGCATACATTGTCCTTTTAAAACCGTGTTATATGAAACGTTTGAAGGTTATAAAATGTACAAAATAAGTATATTTAATGTTTAGTGGGTATTGCAGTCTTAGTATAGATCATTTGTTTCGTACCTTTTTAATCATCAATCATAATAATTCACATTGTATTTTATCACAACGAAAGGTAAAATTAATTTGCATCAATGTTATTCAATTTAATATGATCTACGTCAACTGTGCGATGTTGCCCAGCTCTTTTTCTCAAATATACCTTATGTCACAACTGCTCTCGTACTGAATGTCATTTTAAGTCTTCTGATATCAATTAAACTAAAAGCAGGAACACTGTGGGTCTGCTTCATATGGGCTCTGACAAAGCATTCAACGTGCATGATGGAATTGATCAGTTTGTATTTTTTATTTTATAATGAAATAATCTATGGACTGGTTTGGTGGTTTTATTTCCCAGTAACACAGCAATGCTGTATCGCGCTAATGGGGTGACAGGAACACGTCACGATAACATACGACGTCTGATTAAATGATCGCTTTCGAGTCAAAGGAACGTTAACTAATGAGCCACCAAAACGCGGCTTCCATACCAGACCATCTCTCTCTCTCTCTCTCTCTCTCTCTCTCTCTCTCTCTCTCTCTCTCTGCGAACAATCATTGTTTAGTGTTAATTAGTGCGATTGATAAATCTTGTTTCCATTGTATGCAGTTTCACGAACCTTTTTTTAATATATATAGATATGGGTCGGGTTTGTAGATGTGCAATAACCGCATTAGTGAATCATCTCCAAATTGCTTATACATAGCATTATGTCGATGAATAATTTGAAATATCATGACCTGCGTACTGTCAACACCGGAAATGCTTTTTTTTTCTCTTAAATACTCTAAAAGATATTTGAACTAGTCAAACTGTCAAAACAAGGCATGATTTGGTTCGGTTTTTTATCTGGTGTTTACCAATGAGCGGTCTTTTTCCAACTTTTTAAAAACTTATTCAGGACTTTAAATTCTTTGGACTTGTATCTGTACTTCTTGGAGTATTTTGAATTTAATTCGTAATACCGTAAGTTCTTTTTTTTTCTTCTAATTTTCACTTTATAATCTAGGGAAATAAATTTGTTGTTATATTTTACTAAGATTGTTGTATTTCGTTTTTTTCTGTTACTTATTGTTAGAGTATAGACTTGTAACAACTTAATAGTCTGTAATAATGTTGAGTGTACTGTTCGGTAACTATTGTAACGTTACCGCGGACCATTTGAATGGAGTTCTCAGATCACCAGTGGTCCGCATACCATTGTTGGAGAACCTCTGCTATAGAGCAATATAATCGGCTCATAAGAAGACAAAATAAAAACGCCAGGGAAAAAAAAACGTTTGGTTCATTGTAAGAATCGAATCCCGAGAAATGTGTTTAAGATTAATTACTTTCTTCACAAGTGTACATAGTGTTGGTCTATTTAAAGACACGATAAAATGCTCCAGTAATAGAAACTAATATTAAGGATCATTGCAGTTTTTATCAGTGACTCAAAGCCAGCTTACGCTCGATTCACACAATCTCATGGCTCGATTCCAATATGAATCTTTGATCTTTATTCCCGTTTATTCCCGTTTAATGTTCATCATCATGCTCTTTTTATACCTTTCGCTGGTAACGATAAAGACTTTTCTGTACTTTAGAAGGAATGGTCTCAAGTTCATTATTCAGGTCAAATTAATAAAGTTTAATTAAAAACATGTCAAATAGAGGGAAATCAAGAAGCAGTCTTTCCGATATTGCAGTATCTACCGCAGTTAATTAACGATTAATGGCGCCCATGCCACGTAATGCGACGAAACCGAAGAAGCCTGTTAATAATGATAAAGGTGATTTGTTTGTTTAGATGTGTACGAGCAATATAATCGAGAACTGTTTCGAATATATACTCGCATTTAATGAATCAGGTCATACTAGAAATACGATAAATACGTGAGGGGCTATTTTCAAACCTTGTATAGGTAAAGGACTTAATTATCATAACTCAGGAGGAAGACAGACATACAATTAGTTAAGGGATTTAAACCAATATGTAAGGAAGAATTAGGGTTTGATGGAGCTTAATTTGTCAAACAAAGTGTTACGGAAAAAAAAGCAACTAGCAGCGGTACGAGAGAAACACAGACAAGCAGTTGAGCGCAAACGAGAGCTCAAACTAGCCGAGTGCAAGGGTGGTGCAGATATGAACGAACATTTAGGTAAGTAGACAATCATGTTAGTTATTTCAATATATATCTGCTCAGATCTCTATCTATTCCACCTATAAGTTTCACCACTTATATTTTTATGTACTCGAACCGGACAATAATATCGATAGTGGTCAACCTCTACATAACGAAAACCAAATTAAGCAAAACACCCAATCAGTAAAACACCCGTATCCTGCATATTCAGAAGACATTCAGTGATTTAACGTCGAAATAGTAAAGTCTGGGGCGGTTACCAATAAAAATGCTCCAACCCATCTACAAAAGATAATGCTCACCGGCCAACCCAACGTCGATGACAGAAGTACTGAAATTTGCCAAGCCGGAGGAAAGTAGGTTAAACCTGTCAGTTATGTGATAGAAGAGCCTGTCTTTTACACATAGTGAACATTAAAAACTATTGAAATCACTCTTTTAGCTGACACGTGTGCGCTTATTTCCATTATTAGCAGGCAAAGCTACAGACATTTTGTCAAAGAAAACATTCAGCGCCCTCACAGCCAACTCATGAACGTGTCAAGTGACAAGACATTTCAAAAAGCCGAGTTCATGTTATTAGTATAGTGGAGTCACTTGAGGACACGTCTTCATTGCTGTTGCGATTAAATTTTGACTCTTTGGGTTATATATCTTCAGTCAGTCTAAATGTGACACTGGAGACACCGGATGCTAGTTAAAAATGCAAGGACTGATGGTTTTTGCAGGCTTTATTGAAAGCTGTCGTGTAATTCTAGCTACAAATAGCATGGTCCCGTCAGAAAAAGAATTCACGTCCCAAAAATGAATGTTTTACTTCGGTGTTGAATCTATCTGCGGGTGTAATGCTAGACTTATTAGCGTCACTTCTCCATGAAATTACGAACGAGTTTGATTAACGGTGGTGATAAACTGAACATTAGTCTGCAATTCCCCCCAGAGGCGTAGCTAAGGGACGGGGGGGGGGGCATGGGGGTACATATGTCCCCGGGCGCCAAGGTACAGGGGCGCCAAAATGAGGCTTACAACGTTACATTATAATAAGTAAACAAGGGTAATAAATCGGTCACAAGATCGTTGGGGCAACAATTTTATAGTTCGTCCCCGGGCGCAAAATATCATCGCTACGCCTCTGATTCGCCCACAAACGACAGTCGTTCTCAATCTCGTACAGGGGACTGGCAAACAAGTCCACGACATGCTAAGCCTGTTCATAAAGAGAAAAATATAACCGTCAGTTAGACATGAGCAACAGTCACAACGAAAGATTGGAATGGAAATTAACACTTTTGCTCAGATCAGAGACCTCTGAACCTTCCAGACTCTTTTACGATGTCATTGATGTATCTTAGGCATGAATTGGTCTCCATATTATACTGATGATAGATCACTAACAGAAGGAAATATGCAAAGTTCACAGCCATGAACTGTGCTGGCGAGCAGAAGAAGCTTATAACAATTAAATATGATGGAATTTAGTATGTGCAATATACCAATAAGATTGAAGGAAATGATGGCGGCTGTATTATGCAATTATAGTGATCTACCGTTAAGAGCCAAGCACAGTCGATGGATTAAGAACATTCCTTACGACCGATCACTGCGGAACAAAGATTTCCTTGAGTTCTGCAGTTAATATCGGCCGCTCATATGTCACTTTTGCTGGAATTAAAACCCTTTTGCATCAGTTATCGAAGAAGAATGATCTTGTCCACTATATGTCAAGCACTTGTTTAATCTTCTGAGCTTGTGGTACTCGACATCAATCTTCCTTTCATTTTAAATACAGATAAGAGTGTTGATCTTGGGACGGATCGATTTAACAACAAATCAACAGAATACGAGTGCTGCTGCTTCTCTTAGTCCGCACTGACCTCGGCGGCCGGCAATTTTCCGACACCGCTTTAGTCTAACTGGAGTCATAAAGTCATATTGGTAATAACATTACAACACGTACATCGGTATATTTATCACAAATATATATATATATATATATATATATATATATATATATATATATATATATATATATATATATATATATATATATGTATATATATATATATATATATATATATATATATATATATTAGGGCATAACCGACTTTTGATCCGGAAATCGGATTCCACCGGATAGTATGAACTTCCGATTAATCGGAGTCGGACAAGGCAGGAACGACCGATTCGGATAATAAAAATAATAAAGTTGAATTTCTATAGCACCGTGTCTAACACTGCGTGTCATTCGATAGTGCGTTAATAAAGTTAAATAAAAAGTCAGAAAAGTCCAATATGGTCAACACAACCACGCTGTGAGACAATCTATTTGAACTGGCGGGTAAAAACCGGAAATGAAGCCGGATATGGTAAAGTACTAAGTAACAAGCTAGACACGGGAAAACCAGATACCAGAAACCCGGAAACGGAAGATGAAATTTTTTAGAAAAAAAATACGGATTTAGCATTTCCGATTAATTGAATCGTATCCGGAATCGGAAAAATTTCATGCCCAAAATCCAGAATCGGAAATCGGTAGAAAAATGTTAATCGGTTATGCCCTAATATATATATATATATATATATATATATATATATATATAGAGAGAGAGAGAGAGAGAGAGAGAGAGAGAGAGAGAGAGAGAGAGAGAGAGAGCGTTTTCGCGTAATACCTATGGGTAAACAATTGTATGGACGCTAAGTCTACACACAAACATATTTAATATATTTTTAATTTAATTCGTTGATTGATTGTGTTTTTGTATTAAGTGAAAGAGAATATTTATTTTCTTATAAATCTGAGTACAATTATTGCGACCCTTGTATAGAATTACAATGGAAATATGCCGCCGACAATATTACAAAAACGAACCTTGTAGACTTATACTGTTTCAAAGAAGAAAATTAATTTGAGGGTAGAACCTCCTTGAACACCGGATCATTCTAGTTATCGTGAGTGAAAGACTGTTTCTGTTTATGGATTATGTCTTTAATGTATTTCTTAGTTGCATGTTCAATATATTATAATTGAATCGATGTGACTTGCTTAAATAAAACGCTGGTCTGCACAGAAGGTTACACTGTTTCTGGTATCAAGAGTGAATTTCTTAGCCTGCCGACAAATGTGTATAATTGATTTGTTTCAACCAGCTCACATACCAGTTCAATTCGCCAGACAAGGAGGTCTGCGAACGCTGAAAGAACGATAAATTGCCTTACTACACCATGCATTAGCCTTAATCAAGTCAACCAAAAGTATTGAAATTTCTCTTCCTGAAAATATCGCTTTAACCTTTCATCTCCTTTGATAATGCTTGAGATACCAACTAACAATTTACCAGAATAGCACGCCTGGAGCAATGCCGATCGTTTAATGACTTCAGTAAGTGTTGAGGGAATCCTATGAACTTTTTAAAATACTTAATTCAAGACTTCACTGAGTTTTGATAGCGCCTTATGAACTATTTAAAGTAGCTACTTATATTATGTGATTTTGACTTCACTACACTTTCTTTCATTTATACTTGTTCGATATTTGCAGCATTTGGCTCAGAGTACAGATGTGCGAATGTAGAAAAAAGAAATTCTAGGATGACAGTAATGTAATATTAGTAAAAGGATGAAGAGTTCAAAGTCCTAAAAGAAACGTCTACTCTTCTTAACTCCAAATTCATTTAATGACTTACCTTGTTGAGCGCTGGTAATGGATTTCAATCAACAAAGATGTTTGCTGTCCAATATAACATCCTTTGTAAGAAGCCTCTGTTATACGGAATAATTCGATCTCATCGCTAATTCCATGAAGCAATTTCCCCAAAGAAATATTCCTGCCGCACTAAAGTACTAAAACGTGATGAAAACGTCATGGATATTGGGAAACACAAATGTCCTTCATATTGGTGTAGAATCAATTAGGAAAGTAGTGCATTAGTACGAAATTAGTACATGTGTAGGGTCGTAACACAGGAGTAGGGTAGTAGTACAGGTCTAGGTCCAGGAAAGTAGCACATGTCTAGTGAAGTAGTGAATGTCTAGGGAAGTATTGCATGTCTAGGAAAGTAGTACAGGTGTAGGAAAGTAGTACAGGTCTAGTGAAGTAGTGAATGTCTAGGGAAGTAATACAGGTGTAGGGAAGTAGTGCAGGTGTAGGGAAGTAGTACAGGTCTAGGTCCAGGAAAGTAGCACATGTCTAGGGAAGTAGTGCAGGTCTAGGAAAGTAGTACAGGTGTAGGTAAGTAATACAGGTGTAGGGAAGTAGTACAGGAGTATGGAATTAACACAGGAGTATGGAGGTAGTACAGGAGTAGGGACGTAATACAGATGTAGGGAAGTAGTACATGTTTAGGGAAGTAGTACAGAAGTAGGGAAGCAGTACAGATGTAGGGAAGCAGTACAGATGTAGGGAAGTAGTACAGATGTAGGGAAGCAGTACAGATGTATGAAATTAGCACAGGTGTAGGGACGTAGTACAGGAGTAAGGAATTAGTACAGGAGACAATGTCGAAACTTCCGAATGCATTGACACCTATTTCTTGCTGCTTCACAGTACATTCATAACTAGAATATGTTCGTCATAAAAAAAAAAACATTGCAAAACAATGCCATTGAAGGTTATACGAAACTGTTGGGCTTGAGCAAGCAATAACGCTTTTCTATGAGTAAGAAAAACAAAGATATTGCTTTTGCCTTATTGGTTTTTTTTTTCAGGTTAATTTCATATGAAAAGTGTTCCGATGGTTCGATACATTTTCCTTTGGCGCTTTGATTTTTTTGTATGAATATATTCAAATATATTAAATAGCTTTTGGCTGACATCATATAGACACAAACAGACACTGTTGCATAAAACCTCTACAGTGTACTCTTTGTGTAAATAATGTCGTCAAATATGAATTCCATTTTGCCTTAATCTGCCCTTCAGGCCTTTCACTTAGAAAATCGTATACTGTATTTTTAAAACGCAAGAACCAAGCATTATAAACTACTGCGATTACCTAACATTATAGCTCTAACAACAGATTAATACCTACATACATATTTATAGTACAATTTGGAATATCTTCTCTCACTATATTGGTCTATTCAGCCCAAAGACTCAACTCACCATCTCTCTCTCTCTCTCTCTCTCTCTCTCTCTCTCTCTCTCTCTCTCTCTCTCTCTCTCTCTCTCTCTCTCTCTCTCTCTCTCTCTCTCCACCGACACCAAAAGTTGTTGCAGATCGATCGGAAGCATTGGCACGAGACTATGTCCCCAAAACGTCCTAGGGACATATTTCAGTACCTTTTTACGGATGCTAAACGTAACTTAAATTTCTCAACGACCATCTGGCTTGTGAATAGTTAACTTCAAACAAGACTTCAGATTCAGACAAATATTCTGCAAAGACAAATGTAGACATATGTACATGACGAATTTGTTCAGAAGTTCAACGACAATAGTTAGTTCTAAAATCGATCAGAGGTTATGAATCGAACCAGATATGAAATTTACTCTTCTAACATGCAAGATCTGCATCACTCAGTATGTTGGTGAAACTGTTGATTTCAGAAGATGAATCACAAAAACCATATTCTCAACAAAACCAACCCGAATTTCGCCAAACACTAGAACTCGACTGTGCATTCAATCAAGTCCCGCAAGATGCAACTGAATGAAGTTAACCTGAGATCCGCCGATATAGAACACATGCTTAAGGACGACACAAGATGTTATAACTGAAAAATCATGAGGATTTCGGCATGATGATTAAATCTGTCCTTCATATCATAGTATCAAAACTACCGACTGACATCAGTTTATCAGACATCGGCAAATTAGGCGATAAATATATACTTATTATTATTATTATTACTATTAGTAGTAGTAGTAGTAGCAGTAGTAGTAGTAGTAGTAGTAGTAGTAGTAGTAGTAGTAGTATCGAGTCCATTATCCCGCTACATCATGCTCTTTACATATTCGTGTTGTAATCAAATGATTAAAGTTAATGGAATATAGCTTTTATTGCAGACATTGAAGAAGAAGTGGAGCTTTCGCCGCTTACATTGTTGCCTGTCTGAAATTAGGTCTAAACATGTTTGATGCAGTATAGGCACTATATTCCCTTGCTTGGAAAGCTAGGTTATACATTTTAAGGTTTTATAAACGTTTTCTTTTTATCTTCCTCTCTTTTATGTTTTGCATATTTTCGGACATTCAAGCATGCATGAGTCAATAGCATGTATCCTGGGACATTTTTGTGATTAGCGAGCGCTTTGATGAATTGTTTTTGTTTTGTATGGTTTAACGCCAATTTTTCAGCACAATATAGGCTATACATGGCGGCCAGTATTAATGGTGGAGGAAGAACCCGGAAAATCCCCGGAAAGAACCACCAATCCACGAGAAGCTACTGGCATTGATGAATTGTATTTGAGCCCGTGTTAATGTTTCTTATGTATAAACTAGAAAGATGTTTTAAACATATCATCTAATTTCCATCATTACATTATGACCAATTTCAAATTAAACCAAGTAAGCATGTGAATATATACAATGGAATGCATACACTAATTAGCCCAATGCAAAATCATAGTGAGAGAGCACGCTGTATCATGATATTGAAGAAAACTACAATCACGATCATTTAAATGATTCTGCACCGAACACGTCGACAATGTAAATGTATTTGGTTGCATTTTTTAAAATCTAATTCATATTTGAAGAAAAAAAACTTCTAATTATAACCAGGTTATACCATAATTTACAATCTATGTCATGGTAGCATGCAATTGTTATATTTAGAAATACATTTCACATACATATTCATTTGAATGTGTTCCTATCGAATGATTAGCTCTGCAAATTAGGTCAGTTAAAAAGGTAGAAGTTTGAAAGCAGATCTTTAACCTTTCTACCCCATCTCTATGTCACCATGCCATTTATCACATACTGTATTTCTTTAATCAGATTATCAACAATGCCTAATATCTGATACCTTACCTGGAGAATTCATAATTCAACAACCTTATTGCCCTATCAGTTATGTCAGGATCATTTTAATGCTTTAGATTCTTTTGAAACCTCCGCTTCGGATTGGCATAGCTATTTAGATATATGCCCCTTTATATGAGGATTTATTCGAGCAATAATGCCATGAAGTCAAGGTTATAATTGTGTGACGTATTGTGTCAGATTTTATTAACTATACTCCTTATAATCTATCGGGTTGTTTGTCTCAAGATGAACTAGGTCTGGTAAATTATTTCTGTCAAGGAGCATTGCTATGAATATTTTCACTTTGGGTTGAATAAATCATTACATCCAATGTAGTCAATAGCATTAAAGAACGATGATGTACCATTTACGTCAGGTCCGAGTCTGAACGTTACATGTATATAGTTCTAATGAGAATAGAAAACCGGGTCTTCAGCCAGTTATAACAGTTCCCATGGATTAGCTAGTATCTTAAACACACTGCAATGTATTGTATGAATGATGATATTATACGAGACAACCGGGCCGAGATAATAAAACTAACTTGAGCAAAAAAACTAGATGCCTCGTTCGCATGGTTGAAAACACTCTACCTATATCCTGGCATATGAGCTCCTTTTTCTGGTATTGTTATATTCATTCAGAGATAGAACGTAATCTGTTATTATTTTTTTTTAAATATCAATAACCTATTAGATAAGTGAAGGACAAATATTACTGTGTTTATTTTTGTCATAATTTGTGCAAACATCTCTCTTCAGTATCAATTATATCTCTCCTGTTTCAAGCATATATCGTAACTTAACCAACTACAACGTGCCATGTTTCCGATTGCAGTTCATTTTCTGCGCTTCGGTATAGAACGTTATGTTTTCTTAATTACACTAGATCATGTCTCGCAAGTACAACATTTTAGCCCAATTATTACTTATTTTTTTATATTTACAAGGATTCTTTACTTTATTTTACATCCTGTTTAATTTTTTAATTATCTGAATTTTTTAATTATTAATTTTGCATAAATTAAATTCTGTCACGCTGGTGTGTTATTTATACAGGGATACATTCATGTGAAGCGCAGAATTACCACCTATCTCGTATTTTACCTGTACTATTTATATCGGCTGGGTCCGTTATAGACCGAACGGCGCACTAGGCTAAGAACCTACATTTGTTTAACATGGAACGCTTTGGTTTTCATGGTTTGTATCCCATTACACGACTATGATGCAAGGTTTACATGCAAGACTTTTTCGTGTCATAAAAGACAATATACATAAGTTATCGTTCCTTCATGCAAGAAGCTTGCTCTGTGTATTCTGACCCCAAATCTTATCAAGTTTATTGGTATGCTTTTCTGAAATCCTATTATAGCAGAAAGTTGGGTCTCAATGTGGCATTTGATCTCATTTTTATATACTAAGCTAGATCTCAATGTGAATTTTTATCTCAGTTTTATATACTAAGCTAGATCTCAATGTGAATTTTGATCTCATTTTTAGATACTAAGTTAGATCTCAATGTGGAATTTGATCTCATGTTTAGATACTAAGTTGGATCTCAATGTAGATTTTTATTTCATTTTTAGATACTAAGTTAGATCTCAATGTGAAATTTGATTTCATGTATAGATGCTAAGTTGGATTTCAATGTGGAAAAATATGGCCACAAAGCTTCCTCCAAAATCATTTTATTCCGTTTCCTTGAACTGACGTAAAAGTTTAAATTGTTTCGATACTGTTTTCATTGTTCCATTACTGGAAAGTTGCTATGTAGCAAAGAATGTATTGCTTTTCAGCGAGGACTGTGAGATCGTAACGCTTTTAACTCTCCTGTCATTTCATCTAATTTATAATTACTGTTATAGGACAATTACAAAACAATATCAATACGACCCAAGAGTGACAAAGCCTACACGTTTGACGCTGTCTGATCTTATGAAAGGTTAATGTCAACCTCGCCTCGATAAATGGTTCCAAGAAATGATATTACACATTTCTTATTGGCGCTGGAACCGCTATACACTTTAAACTCTGCGTTAATTTGGCTAATGGGAACGTGTTTTCATGTCACGATATGACGCTTCTACAGTTCAATAACAGCGCTTGGCCTTCGTAATTACGAGTAAAATCAAATTGCCGAAGCTATCTGGTAATCAATGAACAACTAAAACCTTTGATACGTCTCGATATGTTTGAATTTTACCCTTGTTAATTAATCTTTTAAAGCACCTTGAGTAGGTTCTGTAATTAATTAAACTCGAAGTTAAAAGCCTTCTTTAAGTATATGAAGAATGTCGCGGTTTTGGATATAACATACATGAAGAGTATCGCGGTTCTGAATATAATATACATGAAGAGTATCGCGGTTCTGGATATAACATACATGAAGAGTATCGCGGTTCTGGATATAACTTATATGAAGAGTATCGCGGTTCTGGATATAATATACATGAAGAGTATCGCGGTTCTGGATATAACATACATGAAGAGTATCGCGGTTCTGGATATAACTTATATGAAGAGTATCGCGGTTCTGGATATAACTTATATGAAGAGTATCGCGGTGCTGGATATAATTTACATGAAGAGTATCGCGGTTCTGGATATAACTTATATGAAGAGTATCGCGGTGCTGGATATAATTTACATGAAGAGTATCGCGGTTCTGGATATAACTTATATGAAGAGTATCGCGGTGCTGGATATAACTTACATGAAGAGTATCGCGGTGCTGGATATAATTTACATGAAGAGTATCGCGGTGCTGGATATAATTTACATGAAGAGTATCGCGGCTCTTGATATAACTTATAAACAACCATGCAGTTATTTATATGTTCTTTTTATTAGCATTATCAGTTAAAGGAAACACCTTTAAAGATAGCAATAAACCATTAATATCGATATAACGTCATTTTACTGAAACATACGTAATATTGAAAACATAATGCCTATCAAATTAGTATGAGGAGCTGCAAAATGGATAGAACGTTAAATATTACGATTACAATCACTTTCTTAAGGAAAAAAAATCAATGGTTTTGCAATAGTTTTCATATTGTCAGAATTTCAATACGAAAGACGGCGCATTAACATTTCCATAAATTAGTCCTTTTCTTACTTGGGACAAATACGTATATATATATATATTCACGTATTTGTTATTCGATCTGGCTAATTAATTATGAATTTCATGATACTCAGATGGGGTATGTTTTTATTTTATTAAATCAGGAAGTTAGTGCTCGAGGTATTGGATGATTCCTAACTGTTGTGGCAATGTCCGTGTAAGACGTTTACTATAATGATTGATAGTTAATACATGTGGCTTTTTTAATCAAAGCTAATCAGTCTTTAGAAATGAGTGGCCTGGTTTGCTGAAACTTAAAATGATTAGGCTAACAAGTCATCTATTATATCATATATTATATTATCTATTCTATCATCTTTAATGAAATTGCCTTCCCGAAAATAGCCTTCCAGTCCGTTATCTTTTGAGGACATTGATGGATTTACAAACAGGCACAGCTGGCTCATGCAAAACAAGAGTGGTCATGTTTTTATCACATGTTTGGTGCAATCAATATCGTGCCGATTCAAGTGGTCATAGCACTTTAACACGTTGCCAAATATCAAATATGTAATAAACGAAAAGTGCAGCATCAACTCTGAATGTATTTAGAAAACCTTTTAAGACACTATTTTCACTTTCATTTTTTTATTTCCTAGAGGCGTGAGAAAGTTGAGCTTTAATCGAAACTTCTGTCTGATTTGTCAACCGTAGCTAGGAGCCTAGGAATAATTACTGATAAATAACTAAATTTGTGGGGTCTATGGAGTGAACAGGCTTTCTAAGACAAGAGCAGACAACGCAAAGAAATATAGTTGTACTATTACTGACTGCACGTTTATTGCCTTTTCTCGCCTATTCTGTAAAAAAATGTGGCATTGTGTGCAGACCATCTCTTCTGCATACATCAATGTACATTTTAGACACGTACCAGTTTATCTCGCGGCTCTAAAGTTACGGCCAGCAGAAGTGTCATTTCAGCAATATGTTCATATTTCCGGTTTAATTCCTGTATTTGACAGGTTGTAAATGCACGTGAAAAAACACAACCCTACCTAATATATCCATTTCCAATTTCTTTAGCATGTTAGATCACAACTTTGAATAGGCCTTTGTGGAGAAACAAAATGGAAATCAAAATGATTGTGGTTTTTCTGAACAAACTGCATGGTGAGGTTATCGGCATGTTCTTATATGAACTGAAGTCAAACTTGATTAGAAAAAAAAACTTTAGAGATTTTCATTGGTGTACATGATTAATGTATGTCTCGCACAATATCAATATAGTAAATTAGATGCATGAAAATATTTATATTTGTTCGTATTTTGTTGTGGAGGGGGGCTAATGCGCTTGTGTGTCCTTTGCGAGGGCAATATTTGACCTGTTACACAATACCAACATTATGATCATGTTTTAAAATGTTCCACAATGTTTGCATACTACCTTTGGTAATTTAGGCCTTAAAAGAATATTTTCTTAAAAGGATGCATGTCCCATTTGTTTTATTTTGTATTTTATATTTATGAAGCTAGTTTAGTTACATTTAATTATTTGAACCTAAAAATGTTACATTTAAAGGAGAAAGAACGAATATAAAATGTTATTATTGACACGTTTAACCATTATTGCCTAGCTATAAAGCCCATTCCGAATAATTACATGATCCATGAATATCATTATATATATATATATATATATATATATATATATATATATATATATATATATATATATATATATATATATATATATATACAGAGAGAGAGAGAGAGAGAGAGAGAGAGAGAGAGAGAGAGAGAGAGAGACTTACAGCAATAACTTTAAAATTACAGGGAGGCTTGCACTGAATGCTGAAACGTTGATATTTGTTTTCACCTTTTGTTATTTATTGTGCACGTTTTTTTCTCGAAAATTCTAGCAAGATATTCGTCAGCCAAAAAACTACAATTATGTCACATTCTCCTTTTGAATTAAAGGTATTCTGAATGCAATATGGTTTCAAAATAATCTTGATATGTCGATCGTGTCATTTAGTGCTATTCTGTGGTCAATGAGTTTGAGTTTAGTCGCTCCACGATATACGCGATAAATATTGATGTTTCTTCGGCTTACTTTTAGCTCAAGGTGTTCAATTTCATTTATGTTAAGTTTTCACTCTGTTCTATGATTTTGAAACTCTAACTCATTTTTGAATATCGTATGTAAAGCACGATGGGTATCACGTGCAAAATCGATAGGAAGAATACTTCTAATGTATGTTTTCTAGAAAGGCCACAGATACTCACCTAAGACTAGCATTTATTTCATTAAATAATATAAATTTAAAATCCATGCATGATTTTATTGTTCTAGAATATCTCGATATTATGTATAATTTAAAATCCTGTTAAGAAAGATAGCTTTTAATCATTTTTCATATCAATATAAAATTATATCTTCACTACATGGCAAAAATATGAGCAAATCAGTGGAATTACTTTTTCTTGCATTTACTTGGAATAGTGTGTACATTATTTGTAATTTTCATTGACGTAACGATGGTTTTCATCAAGAGTCATAGCAATGTGACCAGATCATGTTTTATCTGTATAATAAATACTGCTGAAATACAATTTAAGGTTTTATTTTATTTAAAGTATTTAATACAAAGAAACATATTCGACTTTATAATCCTCTGCAAGTATAAAATCCCAAGAGTTCAGCAAAGTTACATTCTGACATGTTACCATTGTTACATCTACCAAGGCCAAGATCAATCGATTATTCGGAATTGTTGACTTCGCTTCACGATTACACAAGACATGACTCAAATCCTATAGTAATTTTTCTATTTTAAGCAAAAAATTAGGGACAAGACTAAAAACAAGAAGTTACTATTTACATTAGTTTAAATTCCAATTTAAATAAACAACTTGCTGTTGACTTTAATAACTAGAACTTTAGTATACTCAGCCATGAAATCAGTTTAACTGTCCTTGAGTGTCATCAAAAAGTTCAGGTGGGATATGGGGTAGGCTGATAGACCAACCCCTCACCTGTGATTATATTGATTGGCGGTTTATGGGCTGGTATCATCTATTCATAAAAACATGCAAAAATATGTAGTCAGTTCTGGCTGAACGAATTGTTGTACATTTTATACACTTGTCAGTATTTCTTCCAGCTCTTGAGCTATCGTCGGTTTTTTGTTTTTTTTGTGGTATGTACATTATTTCTCCAGGGCAAATTCTGTTTGGTGACTTGTAAATCCACGTGGAATAGAAAAATCATCTGGCATGTGGAGATTTTGAATTTTGTGCTATATATGGCTGTTACTAATTACCTGGAGACCCCGAGTGGCCGAGTGGTCTATCGCGCACACTGAATGGGATCACTGCGGACTTACCACTGAGAGGGTTCGAATCTCGTGCTCGGCCAGTGTGGGTAAGTGAGAAAGCTTGCCAGTAGCCTCTGATGAGTCGGCGGTTCTTTCCGGGGTTTACCCTGGTTCTTCCTCCACCACTGAACTGGTCGCTATGTATAGCCTATCTTATGCTGTAAAATGGCGTTAAACCCTACAACAACAACAATTACTAAAGTGTACGCAGCTTTGTTCCGAAAAGATCTGCATTCAGCAAACTTGCACATTTTAACGCACACGTGACGTTAGACCCACAAAGTGTATATCAGTATCAACACAGATTGGGGGTGGGGTGATTTGTTGGACATGGGAGGAATAGCTGAAACAAAATGTATTGTTGGGAATTACAGAGTTGCAAACCATTTTTCTCTTCAAAGGATTTAATATGGATAGGTTCCGATACAGCAATAAAGTAAACCATATACTGCGTGAATCGAACGAATGAGTTTTAAACCAGATGTTTCATAAAAGTAAGTCGTGCTATTTTTTAGTGCAGCCATGCAAATTCATGTGGGATAAATTAAAGACTGCTGCAAAGGCCAAGGAATAAAATCGCATTTCTCTAAACGTGACTGTTTTACACGAACTAGGTAAAGTGGGTTTGACTCAAGATCAGTAAATAATAGCAAAAGTAATTAAATAAATCCAAATTAACGCTGCTGTTTAATCAAATGCGTATTTGTCCGACATGGATTTCAGTTTTGCCACTTAGATTAATAGTTCATTGAGAATGAGGATACAAATATCTAATGATCGGTGATATCTTGTAACATGTTGGTTGCAATATTCTGATTGGCTTTTTTGTAAATCTTGCATAGTTAGTGAAGGTTAGAATGTTCATTTAGCGCATTATTTAAATACAAAATTTTCCTGTTTTGTCATTATTAGATAAACCATTTTTTTTCGGTTTAAACTTCTTAAACCAAAATAAACTAACAGCAAATTCTTTATTAAATATTTGAAGATACTTATTGCAACATGATACATTCATTAATTCATTAATTAGTTCATAATATCACTCGCCAACAGTTCATCTTATTATTAAATGATGTTTCCGATCTTTATATATATATATATATATATATATATATATATATATATATATATATGTATATATATATTCATATCAGCCTGATTAAGTCGTGTCGTATTGCAAATTTCGAGCAGATCCAAAGACGGTAACGGAAGCATTGTTCTAGTGCTTATAATATAATCAGTGTTTGCATGACCTGATTATCGGTCATTATTTTATGTATTGATCTTGATAGTAATGTTTTGAATGAAAATGGTCATTTCAGTTAATTTATGAAAATGGTCATCTCAGTTAATTTATGATAATGGTCATTGAAGTTAACTTATGAAATGGTTTTTGAAGTTAATTGATGAAAATGCTATTGAAGTTAATATCGATTAAACTGTAGAATATATGTTAATGGTTTTGTTCAGGACACCTTTTTTACACAACACTTGCTCTCATACCAATCATTTTATTTTCTAAAGTCACAATAAATGTTTGCTTTTGTTTCGTTTTTGCCAGTTTCGAAAAACAAATAGTTGGAATCAGTCTCCGACATAGAAATGAGTACATTAAAGTCGCAAACACATGCATTATAATCTTGAAGCTTCAATCCTGACAGAATTTTGTCCAAAGTGAATACACGATGGCCATTACATGTCCAATAAACTTACACTATCATTTATCAAGAGAACGACCTTTCGCTGCAACTCTATAATAAGCCTTAACACCGTTCGACATTATAAACAGGCATTCGTTACTTCATTAAATGTCATTTTGCCTCGGGCACTGCTGCTGATAAGAGTGGCGTTAACAATGATGGGAATGGAAAATATAATTTTAACAGCCTTAGGTCTCTTCAACTCTGTTGAAAAAAAAATGTTTTTGCTTTTCGGAGTAGAATTTCTTATACCGCTTTGGAATCATGCTGAAATAAACTCGTCTAAGAAATTTCGACATTATCCATTCCAAGTGGAAATGGAGCTGTCAACAGCACGGATACATAGCACAATAACTGAATTAAAAAAATTTAATTATTTATCACATGTAGATGCAGCACGAATGATAATGGTGGAAGTGAATGAAAACCTTATTAATCAAGGAAATGGATTTGAGTTAACAGGAAGACACATCTTTTAAAATCCCGTATGAAATGGAAACTCACATGAGATGTTTTTGGATGATTGTTATGAATAATATAAATATGCATGTTGTTCTCATATCTAATAATATAAATATACATGTTGTTCTCATATCTTCATAATACTAACGTATATTAGTTTGTTCTACTTTGTGAGCTTTGCGATATATCAAAACGGTTTTAACTGTCTTTTTGTCATTTGCAGGTTACTTTAATTGATACTTCAATGTTTTTAGACAGGACATCTATATAAAATAAATTTGCCTTAAGTCAAAATGTTATTCAGTGCAAACAATTTTCCAAATGTATGCATTTGTTTCAGTTAATAAAAGACGTTACTTTGATAAATTTAGTTTCTTTAACTCTTGCAACTGCTGCGGTTGAGTCAACGAATTTCAGAGAAAAGTCATATATCCCGAAGTGATTACTAGATCGGAATGTTTTAGTTTTTGGTTTGTACCCAATAATATATTTTACATCCTATCTACACATGAATATTAATCACAATGCAATGATTTTTTGCCGTTATTAATTGATTCTTCTTACAATCGTGCCAGAAGGTTTAGTTACATTTTCTTGTGGTTCTGGCAAAAATGAAAATGATCGATAATGAAACTTGTTATTAAAAATTATGTCCATGATTCGGAAAGGATCGATAATGAAACTTGTTATTAAGAATTATGTCCATGATTCGGAAAGGATCGATAATGAAACTTGTTATTAAGAATTATGTCCATGATTCGGAAAGGATCGATAATGAAACTTGTTATTCAGAATTATGTCCATGATTCGGAAAGGATCGATAATAAAACTTATTAAAAATTATGTCCATGATTCGGAAAGGATCGATAATGAAACTTGTTATTAAAAATTATGTCTATGATTCGGAAATGATATTGTCTTTTCTTGCACACGACATTTCAGTCGATTTGATTTATCATTTTGAATTATTTTTATCATTTCTTAGAGTCACCCTTATTCTTAAATATTTATTATCACTTGAATGACATAGCCAGAGCGGATTATAAAAACGAATTCCCAAGGAAACGATCAAATGTGATATTGAAGCACATTTTGGGATTCTTACTTTCTTCTATAACTGTCAAATAGTTGCTGGGACTTGCGGATGTTTGTCACATATAAAAGAAAACAAATATGAGAGTTTCGGGTGAAGCCTGTTCAACTCGGCTGATGACCCTCGTGAGCGAATTAAAATCGGAAAAGTAGGAATATCATTCGAGGGAGAAAAAAATCATATGTCTTATTGTAATCATTCTTTATGGAAAACTGTATGAATACTTGACGTGTCTGTTGGTTGTAAATAAATAATATTTTAGTACTTATTTTTTATTATAAACACTATGATTAATGTTTTTCGCTTCAGATGAGAAAGGGCTTTTCTTTGGTAGGGGACTTGTTGATATTTGCAATTATTATTAGAATCCACCAAAAACTGATGCTATTTTTAAAAAAAAAAACGAAAAGATTAAAATCTGAGCCTTTTTAGTTCCAATATCCAAATGACACCACACGACAAATAAAATAAATGAGATTGGATTTTTATATTTTGTTTCATGTGCACGTAATTTAATGACAGACCTTGTGAATTCAAAACACTGAAACGACATAACAGCATTGGTTGAATTTAATAAGATCACGAAACGCGTACGTATTCATGTATACATATCGAATATCTGATCTCCTATTCTTGCAGATAAGCTTCTTCTCTACCAGTACCGTCCTGTCAAGTCGTGACCGCTACCCATATTTTCTCAGAACCATTCCCTCAGACGTAAATCAGGCTCAAGCCATGGTGGAACTTGTACGATTGTTCAACTGGACATACGTATCTGTCATTTACGAAGAGTCTAGCTACGGCATGCAGGTATTACAACCTCTCTCTCTCTCTCTCTCTCTCTCTCTCTCTCTCTCTCTCTCTCTCTCTCTCTCTCTCTCTCTCTCTCTCTCTCTCATCTATGCTAGATATAGGCAATAATTCATGAAAATACGAGCTTTGGGGAAATTCGCTTGTGTCATACGACGAAGTTTTTGGTGCGATGAAATATTATAAAGTTTAGTTAGACCGTTCCAAAGAGAGAGAGAGAGAGAGAGAGAGAGAGAGAGAGAGAGAGAGAGAGAGAGAGAGAGAGAGAGAGAGAGAGAATGTTTTAGTTTGAAGCGACAATGTGAATGCACATTACAGACACCACACACCCGGGAACATCTGGCGACATGTTTTTAAAAATCATCCTGGGACACTAGCGACAAGGGGAATCGAACATGGGGAATATATGGACTGTATAACGACAAAGGAAAGTGGAGTGGTTGTATAGGAGCAATAGAAATGGAACAGGTGATGTGACGTCACGGTACTGAAGATTGGTAACAATGTTGCAACAATGGTAATAGCAGGTGTGCACCGGGTTAACGTCGGTGGATAGTAGAGAATAGTTCCCAATATAGAGTGATAGAACACATACATACATACATACATACATACATACATACATACATATACAGGGACAAACATTTCACATTATATTAGTTGGTGGGTTGAAGCAAGGAAAGCAAATCTTGTGGAGACCTATTAGTGGTCCTGACAAGTGCCGTTGAGTTTTATGATGACATCATTCCGTTAACATAGAGGGCATTGCACGGGTCGTCTTCTATTCCTTAAACTTCGTTTAATTTCTGGAAGGTAGATAAGAACACACTTCAAACAGCCTTGCATCTCCACATAGATCCTTCTTTTCCAAAGGGTTGTATCAGTCATTCGAGTGATTGTCCATGATGATCTGACATACCTGGAATAATCAAGTGGACATCGAACGTTACTTCATCGCTATGACTAGGTAATGGCTCACAATTTCTAGGGGATAGAATGGTCAATTTCTTCTCAGATACTATACGGAACAAAGTACCTAAAACGTTTGGAATGCCAGAAATGGTCAAAGGATATTTTGCGCAATTTGTCAATACCGAAGTCAATCAACGTGCCCTTCTACCCCATTTGCTTGAGAGAACCTAGACCATATTTTTAACTCGTGCCCTAGGTACAGAGCCAAGAGAAGCCGCTTTAGATACCAACAGGGAAGTATAGGCTCCACGGTCCCCTAACCAGGATTCCTCGTGGACAACAACCACAACATGGGCACCACATTTAAAAACATCATCGACTACCTGACTGACATAAGGAAAAGAAAGGGTATATACAAGAAGACCACCAATTCTGACTCTGGCAGTCAACTAAATATAAAATAAAAAAAAGAATACAAACAATTTTTTTTCATAAATAAAAAAAAAAATTAACAAAAAATGAATAAAAAATGTTCTTTTCTATTTTATAAGTATAAGTTTATGTAAAAACAATAATCTCTAACTCAATCTAATATTATAATTTTTGTCACCCAATTACAAAATTTAGAAAAAAAATTAAACTATTAAATTGTAAACGAAACATTTCAGATACTAACATATCTTGTACTACGAAGGGGAACGCGGACTAGCTGTACATGCACCAACTTTAACCTAGGACCTCAAACTTTATACTCTGTGAGGTGGTCCTAATCCAACATCATCAGACCCCATTGCACAATGCGCAAACATATAAATAATTAAGACACAATATGTTAAACCCACAAATAGCTCTTATAAGGTGATCTATACCCCAAGGATCATTAGGCCCGTCCGCACAAGGCGGCAACTAAACACTTAAAAACACAATCTATTAGGACCCACCCAAAAATTATAACTTATAAGGTGATCTTCACCCAGGACCATCAGGCTCCGCTGCACAAAGCTGCAAGATAAATTAATTAAATTACTCCCCCCCCACACACACAGCAAAAAACTAGCTACTATAATGGGGTCTAAAACCCCAAGACCATCAGGCCTCCTCCGCTGCACAATGAGTCGTAACAACTCCCTCTTCGAGTAGGATTCTAAACAACGAATCGTCCCCCAAAAAACTGGCCAAAATATACAATAAAACTCACACATTCAGTTAGTCAGTGAGCAGTATCCTTAGTAGACCTTGCTTTACCATCAAGCAGCACAGTGTACGCTTATTCCTCCAATAAATAAAAAAGATGGTGCCCTATTACTTTCGGCAAAGGGAATCAAAGTTATCCTTACCATGGATTTAATAAACAAGAGCTTTCCAGGACATACCGCCTGCTTGCAGGATCCCTTACTTTGCTGGGGCCAGACAACAATTAATAACATAAATTAATAACCCAACCGCATGAGGGGGGATCCATAAATATATTAAGTGGTAAGTGCTCGCTCGATCGAGCATTTCGCCACGGATAACTAAAAAACAACAAGCCACCGCAGTCACCTCAACATCGTGAAAGCACACTGGGCTTAACCCCACTCACCACCTTAAAGTATATGTGTGGTTTGTTTTCCCTCCCTTCTGTGTTGATGGTATATCATATGTGAAATGAGTGTATGGGAATATTTTAATTCGCGTCCATATAAACTCAAGCATCCGTCAATCGCGCCATTTCTATGGAATAAGCAAAACGAAGATGGACATTAAGTTATTCAACGAACTGAGACACAGTTGGGTTTGGTTAATGGACGTGGCTTATGTGGTGGAAAAGATTGAAAAATTGAAATATCCATTTCAACAGTTTCCAAAGTGGCAAGATATATACTTCAAAAGTATGTTCTAGAGAAAGTAGAAAGATGAGAGGTTGTATCCATCCTCAATATGTGAGAGTTGGAAGTTTAGAGGAAGCTTTTGTTGGTGTAATGAAAGTACGGTGCTTTTTAGGAGATGTAGTTTTGTGGACAGAATGGTCATTTGTAAAGTGGGGAGTTCACCAGAAACATGCAGAAAGCTGGAGACAAGATGAAAAAGGTGTTGGAAGTAAAGAAAATTAAAGAAAACTATGAATAAGAAAGAAAGAAAAAAAAAGAGAAAAAAACGAAGGAAGAGGACTTTGAGAAACTTAATATGAGTTGTATAAAGGTTCAGGAAAGTTTTAGAGCAATGGGACATCCTGACTGGATTTCCGAAGATGAAAAGAAGACGTGGAAGAACATAATAATTGGAAAAATCAGGAGGTGGTGGAAGAACAAGAGAAAATAGAAGAAGAAGAAGAAGAAGAAGAAGAAGAAGAAGAAGAAGAAGAAGAACCCAAAGGCCACTCATAGGTCTCGAAAAAATTTGCTTTCTTTGCCTCAGTTCACAAACTATTATAATGCGAAATGTTTGTCCCTGTATGTATGTATGTATGTATGTATGTATGTATGTATGTATGTATGTATGTATGTATGTATGTATGTGTTCTATCACTCTTTCTATATTGGGGAGTATGTCTCTACTCCCCACTTAGGTTAACCGGTGCAAACCTGTTATTGTCATTGTTGTAACATTGTTACGAATCTTCAGTACCGTGACGTCACCTCATTCCTTCCATTCCTATACAACCACTCCACTTTCTTTTGTCGCAATACAGTCCAAATATTCCACATGTTCAATTCTTTTTGTCGCTAGAGTGTCCCAGAGTGATTTTTTAAACCTTGTCGCTTGACGTTACCGGTGTGTGTGTGTGTGTGTGTGTGTGTGTGTGTGTGTGTGTGTAAATGTATGTTTCCATTGTCGTTAGGCTATCCCACTATACTACTAATATGGTATATAATATATTATTACACGTGGACTGGCTCCATTCAATATTGTAGTTAATATATCATTACATGTGGACTGGTTCCATTCTGATTCATAATGAAGTTTTTTGCATATTTCATCGCAGGGTTTCAACGAGCTGGAAAAACTTCTGAAGCACTTCGGCATTTGTATTGCGGCTACAGAGAAACTGTTGAAAGATTCAGGTGTTCCCAGCGAAGAGTTCTACGACAGGATCGTTCTTAGTCTCAAGTCCAAATACCACGCCAGAGGTAAAACAAAAGAAAGATAATTTTTAAAAGGTTGTTTATCGGTAAAAGTTTAATCGTAAAAAATACCTTTTAGAAGACTCACAAATAGTGTTCCTCAAATAGGAAAATGTTTTGACTTCATATTTTAATAAACCTAGGATATGTGATGTGTGGTCCTTGGAGTTAAAGTGGATTAATCGGCCTCAAGACTAATTCATTTGGGTGTCTGATGTGGTCGGTAAAACGACCCACCCCATAGTGAATATGATTTCATTCAAGACTTTCAGAAACAAAACAAAATAATTATGAAATCATAAGGACAGCCACAATTTAGAACTAGTAGTAGTGGTGGTTGCCTCGTTGTTCTTATTTCAAGAAATATTTCCCTTCGCCATTGATAGGTTTATAACTAGTTTATTACCAAATTACCAAAGTCAAAATATCAGACAAACATACAATGGCCTTCATGTTTAGATCTTAACTTACTTTGCTTACCATATTGGCATTCAACCTTGTAATTACATGCTGAGAAGACATTAAACATTGTTTATCTTCATGTTGACTAAATCATTATTTGACATAATCATCAATCGGATAGGATCTTTTTCTTCTCAAAGTTGACTGAAAATTATAGTACCTGCACGAGACAGTCATAAGACTACATACATTTATAAAGGATTGTGTGCGTTACTGGTACCCCAAAGATCTTTGGTATGTACTTCTCATGCAAAACTTTAAGAATAATTTGGAGGGAAAAAATTCTTAAATTGGTTTTGAAATTGGGATTTCTCACTATTTTCGTAAAGTTTTGACAGGTCTGTATTGATCAGGATTCCTGTTCTCAGGTCTCCCAATTTTCCTTTCCCATTTATAAAGAGATGATATTATGATGTCGTACTTCTTTTCGTAAGCACAAGGCCATAGGCTGGTTTCCTTCCCATTTTTCAATTTGGCGATCTTTACCAAGAGATCTTCCTATTGTCATGTGTTTGAGATGCGTTTGTTGCTATATTCCCATCCTTTTTTTCCTCCCTTTGTCTTTCATTCTCCTATTCCATTTTTAATATTTTCTTCTTTTCCTACCTATAAGAGACACGTGTGATTATATCAAACAAAAATTAAAAACTACTGCCCACAACAAGGCGGCTAACCACTCCGTTAATCCGGCTACCAAATTAAGCAGAATATATGGACAATAACACCCGATATAGGCTCCCAAAATGATCTGAACAATATCTACTACATCTATCCAGAGCAGCACTCAGTAGAAAAAAAGGAAGGATGCAGAAACGCAGATGGACACAACCACAAATAATGCTAACAATATAAATGAGATATCGCTATCGACATAAGAAGAAAAGGACTCGGCAGTGCCAATGGTAGCAGCTTATGAAGAAAACACTGGTTAGGATAATAAAGAATACACGCTTGACCAACACTCGTCGAATGGAAACTCTAACTGACCCCAGAAAGACCAAAAACTTCATTAGCTCTGTTAAGTACATGGCTTGGAGGTCACTTAGAACGAAGAAGTAAAAAACAAGCCCCCAGCAGTGACTGTTTCTTCAGCGTGTCATATTGTAGTACTAACCAAAGGCCTATCAGCAATACCCGCTCACTTTCTTTGTGGACTATGCCATCGTGTTGCCAATAATGTTTGGGTATGAGGCATTTCCCACAGACGCATATGAGGAACAGCACACGGCAGCAGAAACACCGGACGACGAAAACCGCCACCTTCAGGCTTCAGTATTCTGCATTTAGTTCAGCCCTTCATAATGTAAAGGTGACTCTCGATAAACACAAACAACGTGTCTTAAGAAAAGAGCCAAAAGCAAAACCTAAGAGTATAAAACATCTCCATCCTTTTCTAAAACCATACTTCTGTGTATTAAATGCACAGTTATGTCTGTATGTCTTTGTGTCTGTGTATGTTCTTAGTATTTAGGCAAGCAATCCTTTTATTATTAGCGTTGTAATTTGTTCTCTTTTTATGTGTGTCTGAGTGACCATGTGCTGTGTTCCTTGAATTTTTCGTGCTCCTTCACAGGCATGTCCACTTCTCGAAGAGGCATGTGGCACGGCCCTGCGATATCTAAGCTCGATAATTACAGAGGTCCAAAGGTTCCCTGTCCCAGTCGTAAAGACTGTACCTTGTTAACGTTGTCGTCATAGGGTTAACGCCATTATTCAGCACAAAATAGGTTATTTATGGCAGCCAGTATTATTGGTGGAAGAACCCGGGAAAACCCCATAAAGAACCATCGACCCACGAGAAGTTACCTGCAAGCTTTCTCACATACCCACATTGGTTGCTCCCGAGACTCGACCCCACGCTGGCAGCGGTGAGGTGGCAGTGATCCGTAACTGTGAGCGCTTTAGACCACTCGACCACTCGAAGCCTCTAAAGACTGTACCTATGGCTAATGTACAAATTTATATTTAAAGACCTAGGTTTCCCTTATCTGCATGGTTGGTGTTAATTGTTAGTGATTATTAATAGAGGTAATAACTGAGATGGAATACCACGCTCATATTCAAACGACACTCCTACAAACAAGTAAAGAAGGGGCACTCATCTCGCGCACACGCAGATACCCTCCACACACCCAACACCCCACCCCTTGCAGGGAGGCGTTCTGAAATTTTCTACCGAGGTCATGCCTTATCAGTATAGGGATATGGGAGTAATACTAATAACCGGATATTGTTGATATGAAAACATAATCTTTTTATCACAAAAACTATCCACACTTTAGCATGGTTCTTTGTTATGTTGTCAATCACTTTTAGAAGTATTTTTATTAGGTATTCAATCCAAAATATACAAGGTTTTTTTCCCGTGGTGTAGCCCTTTCTGATGTCATATGTTCTTTAGGGTATCTTTTTCTGTCATATTGGCATTACAATGAATAATTACAACTTTTGTGAAATCCGCTTGTGTACACAAAGGGCATTACACAAAGGGCATTAGAGTAAGTATTTTCCTAATCATGCAAATCACACATTGTACATGTACTTCATATATATATATATATATATATATATATATATATATATATATATATATATATATATATATATATATATATATATATATATATATATATATATATACTGTTGTTTTATTTTTGGATTTGATCCCTGCCTGTACACTCCGAATGTATTTCTGATTGACCCATGTGTTCCTCCGTTCAAATTTAATGGTGGTTTTTGTTTGTTGGGTGAAATCGTTCCTAATTGAATAATATATCTCTTTATCATGTCTTCTCTCCCATAGATTTTTTATCCCTATATTTTAATAGTAATTTGCTTTGTGTAACTGTACCTTCTTGGTACTTCTACTATATATTTTTGCCATTTGGGTTCCAAAATACTAAGTGGCGTGAGTTCCCATACTGATGTTCTCTTCTATCCTTTTCTCCATGTTCTTGTTGCTTTCTACTGCTGCATTTGTGTTTGGTATAAAATCTGGAGGCTTTAACCGACTTCTCAATTAAATGTGGGGAAAGCCCTTTGTGATTTCCACGCCAGTTTCCTATTACGATTTCCGTTTTGTTGTGATTAATATTAGACCCTGAGGTTTTCCCAGTATATTCAATTCTTCTATAGCTATTATGTATAACATCATGGACAGTGGGAAAGCCATGCCTCACTCGCTCTATACCGAATTATTCCGTTTTCGCTACATTTACCCTGTTCTCTCGAAAAAATATTTGTATACATGATTTTAGCCCATTTTCGGAAATTGTATCCAAAACCATTTTTTCTCATACTGTGTCTATGTAATCATGTTCAAATCTGTCAAAAGTTTTTTTGCTCGATCGAAAAATATCATATCACCTTTATGGTCTTGTATGTTTAAGTAGTCGATTGAAGTCTATATTGTTAGTATGTTGATTTGAATATCCCTCCCTTTTAAACAACTTTGATTTATATTTATTATTTTGGACTGTTTTAGACAGAATTCACGAAGGATGTTATAATATGCATTTAGATTTATGATAATTTGCATTGATATAAACGATTGGTAAAAGTAGGCATTACGCCCAGTCAAAAGACATCCGGTTAAGTTCCGATTTGTTATTCTCGCCGGACGGAGTATTTAGCATTCCATAAAATCTTTTAGGTGCGAGTTTGAAAGAACACATCAGGCAAAGAAACATTGACGGTGGTCCACTCATGCATATTAATATTGATGTTTTGCTAAATCTATCGACACATGAAACGCACATGCGCCACTTCTACTGTATGCTAACAAAATGTCTGCCTAACTTTGTTTACTACATGACTACAGTATTTTTCCGATTCAAACACAAATGAAATTGTGTCCCATAATGTACTATACTGTAACACCACATGACGTACCAAAATACATCTTTACGTCATGTATAGGAATGCAAAATGTCAAAAAAATCAGAAGGAATTTCTATTAATCTTTTTGTTTATTTCTCTGGAAAGTAATGATGGATCATTATCGACGAGTGTGCAAATTACATTACAATCCCTTAAGAATCTTTATATATATATATATATATATATATATATATATATATATATATATATATATATATATATATATATATTTTTATATATATATATATATATATATATATATATATATATATATATATATATATATTTATATATATATATATATATATATATATATATATATATATATATATATATATATATATATATATATATATATATATATATATGGTGTGTGTTTTAGACCAATTAAGACTGTATGTTTTAAACTATGTAGCAGAACATGAAAGGAAACCAACTAGTTTATTAAAATTAATTTATAAAAGTTATTTGTTTATCTAAGATCCAAAGTGAAAATGTAAGAAACACTTAAAGAATTGCTAATTAACTAACCTAAATGTCCAAAAGTATAGAATGTACCGAATGCGTTCCAATAGTATTGAATGTCTTTATGAAACAATAGTCCTGAATTTTCTGATGTATCTTTAAGCGTGAATGTGTTCCCAATATTCGAACAGCAGCATTACATTGCAAACTACCAAAACAAATGAAACAAGAAATCGTTCTTGTAAAAGGAAATCCAGTAGGTTTGTTCCTCACAGAATTCAGGTCAAATATAACTAATTGAAATACAAATTGTTCATATAATCCTAATTATGGTGAGTCGTCAAGTTCTTTTCTTCCACAAAGCATCTGTTTACTTCGTTCTTATTAAATATGATTTCAGTGGTTTAGTTATATGGATTTGTTCTTTCCAAAGGTCAGTTCTCCAGTATGCTTAAAGTGTATCCAGCATTGATTCAATGTGTTATCTCAACTTACGTTTGGGATATAATTTACCAGACTGATTTTACTCCTTCGTTTTGGTCTGCTATTTTGGGTCTTTGCAATTTACTAGTTGGTCTACCTTTTTAAGGTGGAAACGTATCTAGTGTGCTTGCGAGAGGTTTATAAGCAATTAACATTAATACACTATGACCTCAGTACAGACAAAGCCTCCTGTGTGTGTCGAAGCTAGAGATGTTCTAGTCAGGTCCCAATAAATTCCCAATGCGAACTATCTAAGCATTTTGTGTAAAAATATTAATGTATTCTTGCAAAAACACTCATCTTATGGCAGTTAAATAAATCGGCTATGATTGTAGTACACAAATGAATTCTTCTGTCGAATACTCGGCGAGACTACAATTCAGTTGCAGTCAAATTATATTAGAAGAAATTCATGTAGCTGTCAAACACAATACATATTGCTGCCGTCTAACATCTGCGCTGTCTTCTCGAATAATGGCTCTAAAATAACTAACGGTTGATATTTTACAGCACGTCTTCACGCCGTCCTTTCCTATTTATCTTCCAGGTGTTATTATTTTTGGCTCGGACCAAGAAGTCGGGGAGCTTATGAAGGCAGTTAGGAGACAGAATGCTACCGTGATGTTCACCTGGATAGGGAGTGACGGCTGGGGAGGCAGAGGGCTGGCGTACGAAGGAAAAGAGCCCGAGGTGACAAGGCCTGCTAAATTTGCTAGTCTGTTTTTATTAATATATTGCCAAGTTTACAAGTTTACACTTCTGGTTCTCAGTCTGGTTTAAGCGAAGAAACATCGTTCTTGGGAAAAGACTAAATTAAATATTGATCTGTTACATTTTTCTTTAAATTTTTCTTCATTTGTTCTTTTCTTTAATTCATTCTTCCCATGCTTGATTGTTACAATATATAACCATACTTGATAAAATAAATAAGCGTTCGACAATGATAGAAACAAAATTGATAAAATATGTTAAAATTAAAATATTTGGTAAAAATTGACAAAGTTCATGACATTTTCACATTTGATGTCGCGTTTTCGTGAGAGTAATTATTAAATGAAAGAATAAAATATATTTCAATTAATCCAAATATCTAAGTGAATGCAGTACACGGTTATGGTAGGCTTCAGCGAATACTATTAAAGAAGACATGTTTAAATATTAAATGAAAAATGGTGTTATTCCTATGTTGTATAATGATATCACCTCTCTCTCTCTCTCTCTCTCTCTCTCTCTCTCTCATGTTCAACTTTGTTTCACTGAATTGCAAACATTAAATGATATTTTATGTAACCTAATACATGTTGCCTATTGATACTGAATATATAATAATTGGATGAGAAAGTAACACACACACACACACACACACACGCACACACACACACACACACACCATTAATGTTGATATAACTTGTAGTCAAATCACTTTTCGTATATTGCAAAAGATTTTAACGCATAATTTTATCCGAATCCGTTTGGTTACAAATCAGGTAGCGGTGTACATAACGCATTTCCGTACGAAACTACCCTGCAATTAGAACTGCTGGAATTATTGATAATTTATACTGATTTAGGAACAAACTTATTATACACTAGATCAGCCAGTACAGTTATCTTCTAATCAAGAGTAAATATTGGTCCAGTCTTTACTTTTAATCACATGTCCAAACCGTTGTCTTTAGATAGGATGGAAATTTCGTATCTCGAGTCTAATATTATGGTTGTTTACATCCGATCTAAAGTGGTCAATATTTTTAATGATATATTTTATAAACTATCAGCCGTATAGTAAACTTCATTAGTACAGCATCAAAGGAACCTACAATACCATTTGAATATACCATTTTATAATTATATATTGAAGATTTTGGAACTTTGTATCGGTATACAAATAAACGCAAATGATCAATATATCGATGTACAGACAATCATAAGATAAACTATTACGGATATGAACTATAGCACTGAATGGTAAAATACACACCTGAACCTAAATAATATGCATGCCAAACTCAATAAGGATGTCTTAAACGATATGGTAATTTGCTCTGGTACGAAAGTATGACAGATTATTGATAGGACGGATTTAATTTATATTCCACCCACCCACATCTCCATAACCTCAATATGTTGAGCGAGGAATAAAAGGAATAAATATGTGAAGTTTGCGAATGTTAAAGTAAAACATTGGAGGTGTAAGGGCAAAGTCCATCGCTATCCGTAGGAACCTTGAATCAATATTATTACATCAACAATGACTAAAATTGCGGCCCTTGTATAACATATACGTGTATATTTCAAATAATATTATTAATACAAAAAAAAATCCGATTGATTTTATTAACAAATATATTAAAATGCACAGTATACAAGTACACAAAAATGGGAGTTAATGATAACTTGCATGATTATTTGATATTTAATGTCGGTAATATGAATATATTAACAAATATACTGACATATGTGATATAGATTTGTTTAATAAAAAAAACATTTCAACTATTTACGTTTTGATCTTTTCAAACTTAAAAGAAGGATAGACCTCGCATAAGATTGACAAGATTTAATTATTTAACAATAAATGGTTGTCTAGTACCGTATCAATATCAAACACGCCTTAGTCGTCCTTCAAAGTTTAGAAAATTTAATGGCGCCAACTAACATGATATTGAATGTTTAGAATTTTTACATGAACTCTAGTTATCTATACATATCATCGGTTGTCATGTGGTAAAAATATCCGCATCTTTTTCGAAAATTCATTTTTGGTTTATATTGTAGGTAGAGGGAGCGGTGACTGTACAACCGTTGGCTTACGAAGTACGAGGGTTTAAGGATTACTTCCTGAGTCTGCGCCCCGATATCAACTTGCGAAATCCTTGGTTTGTGGAATATTGGGAGCAACAATTTCATTGCAAATATCCCGGGGCCAGATGGACCCCGTTTAATCAGGATTACAAAACGGATTGTACTGGATTAGAGACAATCGAACCAGAATCTTTTCACTTGGAAGCCCAGCTACAGTTTGTCAGTGATGCTTTGTTGGCGTTTGCGCACGCGCTTCATGTAAGTTATTTTTTTATCGTGAGAAGACGTAAATCATTATTTTACAAAATTTATTTTAAACCATCCCTTCTTTAAATTCTTATATTTCTAACAGCTCTGGATTGTCCAATATATGCTCTTATCCTTGAAGCTGCATTATTATTCTGACGTAAAGTTATGAATTACATTGATTTGCAGCAAGATTGCTTGTACAATATCTGAGAAGTAACATTGATATGAAACATAAGCCAATACAATATCTCAGACGTAGTATTGATCTGTAACATATCTTTATACAATATCCGAAGTGTAACATTGATATGTAACATATTTCGTACAATATCTGAGACGTTTTATTGATATGTATTATAGAGTTTTTACATTATATGAGACGCTGGATTGTTATGTAACAAAGAGCTTGGATGATATCTTAGACATAACATTCGGAAAAAGAATCAGCACACAGTGCCTCTAGAATTAAAATTGGACACTTGTACGCGATGCTGAGCTTTTTTTATGCATTTGTCCGATTCAATATACTAATTTAAATGTTTCCTTCATATTCTTCATGTATGGTTGATAACTTTTCCATGTTTATCGCGTTTTTCCTTTTCAAGAAAAATGTGCCATATTTTTTGTTTCGAGTTTTGTTACGATATAATGTTGTTTTCAGAATATGATTAGTGATATTTGTGGTCAATCAGGAAGACTTTGTCCTGAAATGGATCCCATAGACGGAGAGGTTCTAAAGAATTATCTTTTACATGTGAACTTTACGGGTACGTAACCTTTAATTCTCGTCTTTTATGATTCGTGTTCATTTTTAACTATGAATCGGACTGTGTTTTCAACATTTTAAGGAGTTCATGCGATATACTTTTGCATTGTTTAATTATCAATAATTTAACTAACTTGATACCTGGAAGAAGCACATTTACAGTCAGTAATCAGTGATTTATAGTGCTTGTTATATAAGTTGTATACACAATAAAAATGTATTGGGATGATGGACAAAATGGAATATGAATTGAAAAATACTAATTTGTACAATACCCATGTACAGACAGATGGATTAACCAGCTGGTAAACTGTACATAAGAGGTTGGTCCGGCATACCAATAAATAATAGAGAAGAAATCTACACAAATTGTTTTAAATACAATGACATGTTTCTTATAAAGCAATCTGAATGTTTAGATCTTGGACAGCTTGCCTTACCCTGAGGTGCGTGATATTGCATGAGGTAATAAAGCGGAGAAGCAAGCCGCATGTATGATGCAGGAACACTACTATGACTGAATGACACAAATGTCAAGATCAAATAACTTACGTACACAATCACAAGCATGGCTAAACTTGTCATGGCAAAATTATCGATATTTTTATGCGAATAAGATTTAATTTCACGCAATTAGCATTACAAAAACAAACGATGTTCTTTGGATGATTTCATTTCGCAGTTTTTCCTCCTCGACCGTTTTCTCTTGACGTTAACACTGAGGATTTCTCATAATTCATCAGTTAATAATGTGATCACGACATCTAATTGCTCGGCAATCTCTTTTCTTTTAGATGCAGCACGCATATACACATCTAACGATTTTTTTCCTACTGTTACTACTGTCATACAATCATAGAAAACATATATTTGGGGACGCATTAAGCCTATGCCGATTATTCGTTATTGTGGTCTGCCACTACAGTTATACAGAATCATATTATTCTCGTCTTCGTCCAAACATTGTCGCATGGAAAGTGTACACCCTTGTTAAATTACAAGATTGTTCTGTTTGGTTGAGATCGTGTGTGTATATATATATATATATATATATATATATATATATATATATATATATATATATATATGAAATATGCTTCATTCACACAACAACAGTTCATGGATTAAAACGCCGGCTTTCAAAGGCTTGCTACACAAAGAACACAATTATGTAAATATAAATATTATTATTGATTCTTTGCATAATATATGTAACTTTACGTGACATGCAATACATTCAACTTGCCTTTCTAAAATTGTCATACATGGGATATTAAAAAGCAATGCCAAATTCACCTTCAATATCTTCACATAAAGGTACAATCTTTCAACATAGGGCTTTATATTTCAACCTGCCTATAATTGTTATTGGATGTAAGGTTCAATGTAACCACCGTCGTACATAGTACTGATAGTTTCTATATATATATATATATATATATATATATATATATATATATATATATATATATATATATATATATATATATATATATATATTATAAGGACTTTGTATAATTATAATGAGGACTTTGCATAGCTCCTAATCGTTAGCAGCTCTTAGCACTTTACAATATTAAAATGTATGACTACAAAAAAAATTAAAAAAACAAACGCCAGGAAATTAGAAAACGTAAATACATAACATATTTAAGGTAGGAAACATTATTAGGTTTTTATGTTTGTGCTTGCAGTAGGAAAAGGTGAGTTTTAAGAGCAGACTTGAAAGGGATCACTGTCTTTGTGTCTAAGTTCAATGGGCAATTCATTCCACACTGCTGGGCCCTGGTATGCAAAAGAACGTTGACCATATGACTTTGTTTTCATAGTGGGCATTATAAATATACGATTGTCAGAAGAGGAGGGTAATTATCTTGCTGGTGTGTAGACATGGGTGAGATCAGAAAGGTATGCTGTCTAGAGTAACACCTAGCTTTCGTACTGACGGTGTAAATTTAATGTCGGTGTTGCTGATATTTATTGTTTGGTGGAATAAAGGATGTAAATGAGAAACTCTTTGTGCTGTGATAAGAATGGCTTCAGTTTTATCCTCATTCATCTGCAGCTTGTTATATGGCATCCATTATTTCACATCCGAAATGCACCTACCCGCTCCTTGGATGGTAGCGTCAGCTTCAGTTGGATGGCAAGACTTGTATAGTTGGGTGTCATCAACATTCAACTGGTGAGACAATGGGTGATGATCTATTATTTGAGAGCGGCTGAATGTATCAGATAATGAGAACATGTCCAACAACATACCCTTGTGTATGTGTGTGTATATATATATATATATATATATATATATATATATATATATATATATATATAGTTTGGGCCGGTGGCCAATATTACAAGAAAATATTATTATTATTATTATCATTATTATTATTATTATTATTATTATCATTATTATTATTATTATTATTATTATTATTATTATTATTATTATTATTATTAGGTTTATCAGACCAGCCATTTTCTTTTCTTCCGAACGGAGACGGGCCTCCGCGTTATCGGATTCTCAACTTCCGTCAAAAATCACGAGGGGTTTACAGCTGGGATACCGTGGGATTCTTCAATAATGGACATCTTATTAATGTAAGATTTGCTAACATATATTGAAGCCATGTTAATTCATGAAACATAATCACGATCATTTTTCAAAAATGAATTGGTTAAGGCAAACTCAATTCAAGAGCAGCAGAGGGGGCGAATCAGACAACTTTTTTTTGTTTTTATTTTTGATTAAACCCCCTCCAAAATAACACTAGACCCTTCTCGCGAAAAAATAAGTCTCTGACCCTTGTCTGAAAACATTCGCGTCGCAACGTCGTTGTCACTCACCCCCTCTGCTGCTAGAACTTTCAGTTGGGGTTAACCGAATATTTGATCCAGTCCTTAGGACGAAAATCATTTATGATTTCACAAATAGACTAATTTGTAAAACCTCCTCTTGTAAATCAATCAGATTATTAGACTGGTCAGTGAGTTTGAAATTAATTCTGGTTAATGAATTATTATGACATCGCATATAGACTGGATTCACCGGAGACTCAATTATTAAAAACCCTGGAGGGGCTGTTGGTGCAAATGAATACAAAATATATCCTTGCTGAGCTTGATTTGATCGTTCCAAATTTATTTGATAGCTTCGTTCGATCACATCACATACTAAATTGAGCGCAATCACCGTTGAAATATTCACATTGAACGGAGCAATATGCCTGCCACCACCATCTGGGTCATTATTATGTTTGAGGATAGTTGTTTGTGGTTGTGGTTGTGTTTTTTTCCACGTATCATGGATTTTTTTGAAACCTTCATCGATGGCATCACTGAGAGATTTTTGTAATTCTGAGATATTATATCCTGGTAGTTTGAATGTGGGGATATCTTTGACGCGTATATTATACTTCGCTGCAAATGTTGTTCTCGTTTGGGGGTTATTGTGATCTAATATATCCTGAATAATTTTTAGGTTAAATGTTTCCATGTCATTGATGATTTTGTTACATGTTTCTACAACGCTGATAAATTCATCTCGAGTGAGAGTACCGGATTTAAGGGGTATTAACAACAATGAAAAATCTTTATTCATTGCTGTGAAATTGTCAATGATTTTAGGTTCGTTAACAAAAAAATGATGATGCTCCTTTACTTCCTCCTCTTCTCCAATTGGTCGATATACTAAACTAAAAAACTCTATAGTAAATCTATGATCTTTATAACTCTTTACTGGATTATCAGATTTTGTCCTGTCGGTGATATAATCAGTTTTTTGTGGTTCTGGTAATTTAACGGTTTTTCCACCGGGTGGTAATTCAGGCCATCCCAGTACGGTTCTAATAGAACTTTGATAGATATCTACGACATAACCCTCTGTGCTTATTTCAATGGCAGATGATAGTGTCGGCACATGAACTGTTATAGCTATTTTTGATTCTTTTCCAGTAATCGATTTTATTCTACGCGCGAATTCATCATTGATTTGTTCGATTTGGTATGATCCGGTTGGTATGGAAACAACATTCCAGTCTGGAGTTCCGTCGGGTTTATTCTTATTTGCAAATACCAGTGAATTATTGGGTTGTTGACCACCAAATGATTTTGATCTGATATTTGGCCAACTATGGTATACTCGTAATTTTGCTAGCGCTATCTCCTTCACTGGGATTGGAGAGGGGAAATTGACACTGAATTCTGGATTCGTTGAGGTTATTGAGATCATGCTTGTTTGTACTGGGCTTGTGTTCTCCACTATTTGTTGAAGTAATTCCATCTGTGTTGTCATTGTTATTATACTCATGTTGTATTTCTAATTTTGACATCGCAGAATCATATATATCTACCATCGCTGAAAACTCACTCTCTGATATAATTGTATCATCGAGCGATGACGATATCAATGAGGATAATTGCGAGTATGCAGTGGACACAACATGAAATTGAATTATGTAGTCTTGTAGTTTCCGTTGGCTGCATGAGGATATTTTTTTTGTGATTATTGAAATTATTCCAGCGATTGTTGTTGCCGCAGAAATGCGAATTGGAACAGCTATCGGAGCCATCATTGTCACTGAAGACAGTATAATACCAGCTCCGGTGATTACACCACTCACAGCGCACACAGTAACATCAATTGCGGTAATTCTCCTGCGATATTTTTTAATTTTCAATTCATACTCCTCAGACAGGGTTTTGAGTCTAGTTTGATATTCTCTGACCTGATCATAGCGATATTTCGATGATGAAATCATTTTTTATTTTAACAACGCTAGCGTTTTCAATTACGATTTACTTAAATCCGCTACGAATTCCACATACCATGATACCGGAGTTCTAGCCAAATTTTTATCAGTAGATGTTATCGTGAACTTTTCAGTTGTATTCTTGTCGATGATCGTTGAAATCGTATTATTGAACCCGGATGAACTCGACGATGATATATTAAATTGATCCGTTGTCACCAGTGTTAATCGATAAATACCTTTAACTGTTGCAGTGATGTCTAATTTGTTGTTTTCAGGTGTCCACGAAAATGATCCGTGTTGGATCGTGTATACTACGTTGTTGGTTTTCTCATGAGGAATTTTTGTTTTTTCAATACCTGTTATCATCCTCGTTGCATCCCCTTTGATGCCTTCGATGAAAGTTTTCGTCTCATCGATGGATTTTTTAATATCAGGGAGTTTTATTTCAATTTAATCGAATGTAGTTCCAATAAATTTATCAATGATATTTCTACGAAATGCGGTAAACTGTTTTATGTGTTCTTCGGTTTTAGATTGAAGTGTTGCTAGTTCTAACGCAGAATCGTTGAGAGTTTTAAATCGATCTGTAATCGTCGAAAAAAGTACACCCGGTTTGAGTTTACCCTGATCGGAAAATAACGCGATAGTATCCTCGATTGCATTTTGTTGTTTAACTAAAATATCATCCAGAGAAATATTACTGGTTTTCAATTTACCCTGATCGGAAAATAACGCAACGGTGTTCTCGATTGCATTTTGTTGTTTAACCAAAATATCATCCAGAGAAATATTACTGGTTTTCAATTTACCCTGATCGGAAAATAACGCAACAGTATCCTCGATTGCGTTTTGTTGTTTAACCAAAATATCATCAAGAGAAATATTACTGGTTTTCAATTTACCCTGATCGGAAAATAACGCGATAGTATCCTCGATTGCATTTTGTTGTTTAACTAAAATATCATCCAGAGAAATATTACTGGTTTTCAATTTACCCTGATCGGAAAATAACGCAACGGTGTTCTCGATTGCGTTTTGTTGTTTAACCAAAATATCATCCAGAGAAATATTACTGGATTTCAATTTACCCTGTTTGTCTTGAAATACAACTATTTCATTCGGGTCAACACTTGTTAAGTTCAACGTCTCAGCGATTTCATCTTTAATTTTTTTTTGTATATCCTTGATAGAATCAGGAGTTGCAGTGTCATCGGGTTTGGGTTTCAGAGGTCTCCCCCAAATATCAATCATGATATTTTATATATCTCTCTCTAAAAAGCGATTACTAGTGTAGTCATTTACGACAATGTGTGGTGGTTTTCTAGATGCTGAAATAGCGTCAAGGACATTTAATACTTCACTGCCGCATATTGGTGGGTCATTGATTTGTTGTGTTGGTAGCGTAGAATACCAAGTCTTCATTGGAAGGGTTTTTATATAACGCATAAACTCTTTTGGTGGGGCTAATCCATATGAATCAAAATAGACAATCCCACGTGGATCAATAGCGTATGCAACCCAGTGAGTTCCAGGTCCGGTGCTGTTATCGAGATTAATAATACCGGTTTCAGTTTTGTTTGGTTGATGTGGTAATTGATCTTTCATAAAAACACCTCTGAAATTTTTAATCACTAGTTTTTTAGCAGCATCCATTAAATCAAAATTAGACATTGGAACCATAGATTTCTGAATTAATAAACCGTTCCTGGTAGTCTCAGGCCTGATCCGTGAACGGATCTTCCGCTGTACCATGAATACGGGGTTCCTGGTAGTCTTAGACCCTTTCCGCTGTACCATGAATACGGGGTTCCTGGTAGTCTTAGACCCTTTCCCTTTTTTTATACCCTTGACCTTTCTTCGGTTCATATGATTCAGCAATGCTCTGTACCGCTTTTGTTCCCAAGCCTCCAACTACCCCCAATGCGGCCGCTTTTGCTACTGCTGGGGCTGCTGCCGCAACCAATGCTGGTATTGCAGCAAACAACGGAAATATACCACCTGTTTTTATCATATTTTTGATAGCAGCCGCAGAAAGAGTAATCTGAACACCTTTTTTATCCTTGAAAGCATCATTGAAATGTTTCACTTGACGAGTTGTCAGCGATAATTTATTTGCCCCGCCATTCATTTGATTAGGTTTCAACGTGATTGTGGTTCCACATTGTTTAGCGGATTTTGATTGCAATTTTTTTAACTGACCAGGTGTCAATGACACATTGATATTACTATATGACATTATACAAATACAGATTGATTCTAAATCGTAAAACGATTCAATGGAAATATCCTTCGGATTTTCAATTACATATTTTCCACTGGTGCATCTACCACTCTCATTCTTCCACCAACACCTTCGAGTAGCATTGATTTATCACTGAGAATGACAGCAACCGCTCTATAATTCGGGATAAGGATAGGAGGTATCCCACCAACTGGTGGACCAGTCGGACGGGTTACACGGGCTCTAAAGTGTATATCAACGACAGATTGTCTCATCAAATCAAGATGTTCCAATGAAAAGTAATAAATCGGATAGAGGCTTTTAAAATCCAATTGTGATATTTGTAAACCGGTATCCACATTTTGATCACGTGCCATAAATGACAACAGGTTATGATAGACACGTGCAATATGATTCTGACCGTAATCAAGTTGTATATCCTCGGATGGTTCCTGCTGTCCGTTTATTCTGAGCGAGACTTCATTAACACCTAACTGATCAAATATCATATGACTTCGTTCTTGATTACCAACTCGCGCAGCATTCTGTAACGCAATAAATATATGACGTGGAGCTGAAACCCCTTGTTTTGATGCCAGGTGCCATGTGAATGTACCATCAACACTGTCTTGTTTAATATCCGTGGTCACTGATAACCAACTTAACAACGACTTTCCTCCTTGGTCCATAAATGATAGTAGTCGCTGTTCGTCTGTGATTGATGCAGTTAACACTGGCATCCATAATGATAGTTTTGTTAGAATGACTTTACCGGGAGCAACCCCAGCATTACGCCAGATTGCATCATCATCAGTACCCTTTCGTACAAGTGCTACTGTGTGTTTGGCTCCATAAATAACTTTTCGGACGTTTCTACAGAATCCAAATATATGATGCAGTGGAATCGCACATGAAAATCGTCGACGCTGCCCATGCAACGTTGCTACACGTGTTGCAAATCCTAAATTGAGATTACCATTAACGCCTCCGAGAATATCAAACGCAGCTCCGGGTCTAGTTCGACGTTCTGGATTAGCTGCTTCTTGTTGATTGTTTTCTGCAGTACCCTGTGCTGTTAACACTTTAATGAATTGAAGGTGATCAGCGTTATCAGTAGTATCCTTTGCAAACATCATAGATGGACCCGCTGATCTTGTATAATCATCAGAATATCTTGCTAACCCTATGATTGTTGTGGCCATATCAACTTCACGGTCAATGGATTCAATTTCTTTTCCATCAATGAGATATCTAGCGCTTTCAAATAACGCCATGATGCCGTTATTAACAAAACCAACTCGGACATTTGAGTTATTTTCATATGGGGTATCAGCTGCAACATTTGTTACAAGTTCTCCTTCTACTTCAATAAATGCCTCACACGGTAGAAAATATTTACTGGTATCATGAACTTGAAGTTCAATTCGCGATCGGAGATCGGGTTGTACTGCGTGATAAGAATAAAATTGAAAATCGCGTACAGAATCATCTTTACGCACTGGGGCATCCATATCAAATGCTGGATCAGATGACCTTTTGAACATTTTATTGTATTTATCAGAGTCTAAATCGTGAAATCCTACGGATTTTCATCGTAAACGATTTTTCCATTTTCATCGTCGTAGTTTTCTAAAGCCACTTCCCGCTATCATATTTGCAATATTGCTTTGGTCTCCTTGATTTACCATCGACGCTAGTTTTTCATCTACTGCGTTATTTATAATTTTACTAACACTTGCAGGCATTTCTTCTGTAGACGGTAACGGTTTCTTTTTTCGACTCACTAATGATGTTATTTTATCCTTCGCAGTTGAAAACGCTTTCCCGGCAAGATCTCCAACAGTACTAATACCCTTATCACGAATAACATCAATGGCTTTCATTCCTAGTTGTTTAGCTAACGGCATCACTTTTGGGGCTGTTCTTGAAAAGAATCCTAAAATGGTCTTGCCGAGGCCATCTCCGTAGTATGCTCTATAAACTGGAAACCGTGAATTAACTACATAGACGAGGGTTGGTTTATCATGATTGTAGTGTATAATCATTATTATAAAAACAATAGTGTTTTCAATTGTTATTTAATCGCTATGATACCCATTTGCTAACTCGTCAATGAAATCTCGATATGTTTTGATATCCATGATACCGCCGGCAAATAACCGTTTACAGATATCAGCTGCTTCATTAATTATTTCTGGAGAGTTATTTCCAGCTCGTTTTCCTCCGATGAGAACATCTAATCGTGATATATCATTGATAACACTATCAGGACAAGTGTTTCCAATCCTTGGATTTCCTAATCCACTTCCGCTATAACCAGCTGCTTCATCTAGTTTGTCTGTATCCGTGGTTTGTAAATAATCAAGAGTATCATCATCATCATCAGGTGGTAGTTGTTGTTTTTTAGGTGAAAAAGATATTTTCTTTGCAGGTTGCTGTCGCTTTCTTTGCAATCTTGGCGGTTTTTGTTGTTGTTTAAACTCTTCGTATTGATTATACACGTGATCCACCATCCTGATATATTCAATGTATGATGCACTATCTGTCTTTTTTTGACTTTTTCCAGTTTTGATTTTATAGAATATATCAGCCCAGTGAGTGTAATTCTTAACAAACTTATGATGTTCTGGTTTCAACATTTTTTTTCTGTCTTCATAGGACGCAACAACAAGCGTAGGAATTTCTGTTGGATCAGTCTCATCAATTGCTGCTAACCCTTCTTCGTTAAATCTCATGCGTAAATCATCTACTGTTCTCTTTGATTCTATTTGTTTTGTTTGTTCAGTTTTCGCTGCTATTTTTTCAAGTTCACCAATAACAGATTTTCCCGTCTCGGGACCATCTCCCAGTAAAGCACGCTCTACTCCTTTCGTTGCTGTGGTTACTGGTTTAAACAATTCTTCAGACCCCAGAGCAAAATCAGTTTGTAAACTCTGTCGTTGTTGCAGTTTATTCCTGACAGAGTCGCGAATTGGTATAAATTTCTTAATTGCATCTAGTCGCTCACGAGCCAATCGGGTCGTTAATGCTTCATTGACCATTATTTGAAATCAGAAACCATTTTTCAATTGTAAAACAATTTTTCCCATCGATGATTCCATCCTTAACGGTCCAATTTTTTATTGCTGTGAAATATTTTTATTTTTTATCCATTGATTTTGCCTGTTTTGGTGCCATTTTGGTGGTTTTCAGTTGAAAATCTCAAAGAGATTTTACAGTCAAGTAGTCGATTTTACATGGGATTTTCCATAAGGAAAAGCTGTTAAAACTCATTTTTGATGATTTTTAGCCATTTTTCATCAATTTTTGCCTGTTTTCAGTGATGTTTGGTCATTTTTCATCGATTTTCATCAAAAAACCTCGTAGGGTCAAGTAGTCGATTTTGCATTGGATTTTCCATAGAGAAAAGCTGTTAGGATTCTATTTTATTTTCGCAGTGTGAAATATTTTCACTGATTCAATCAAAAAATGACAAAAAAAAATGAAAATCTCAAGGAGATTTTACTGTCTGACAAAATCTTTTGAGGGGCCGGTCAATCAAAATAGTTCATTTTCTTGAATTAACGCTCGTAAGTTTCTAATTTTAGAATTAACTTCCTTTTTCAATTCATATTCGTTACCCAATTTTTTTCGTATTCCTTCCACGATAGTATATAACGGAACAAACACATCTACTTCACTGGAAAATGCAAGAGAGTCTCGAATAGAATTTTGAATTTTTTTGATGAGTGCATATTTCTTTGGCAACATATACTTGTTAGTGCTAACTCCGTATTCTATATCCTGAAAATCCGACTTGATTTGATCAGGATTTAACCCATCTGACAATTTAATATTCTGATTTTTCAATTTTGCAATTTCAACTATGATGCTATTCATAATTTCAGAATTCATATATGATAATACATATTTCTAATTCATTTTTCAAAAATAAATGAGCCGTTAATATTTTAAAAATTCAGTCTGTATATATAAATATATTTTTTAAAAATTCAGTCTGTATATATAACTATCTTTTTTAAAAATTCAGTCTGTATATATAACTATCTTTTTTAAAAATTCAGTCTGTATATATAAATATCTTTTTTAAAAATTCAGTCTGTATATATAAATATAAATGCAGACAAAAATAAATATCAACCATGATGAGCGATTATCAGTCATTTGGCCCCCTTGATATAGGCCGTTGTGGTTCTATTTGCATTGATTGGGTCCCTTATTAGGCCTTTGTGTCTTTCATAGTGTCCCTTTGTTAGAGCATTTTTCTGTTTCTGTTTTATATCAGAATGTTTTTTTTTGTTTTTGCTCTTTGAGATATGACCCTATGACCGTTTCTATTAGCCTATAATTCATTCTGGGGTTACCCAATGTGCATCCACGTTTTGGCCGGTAATTCATTTTTGAACACCATACGGGGTAACCCAAATGTGATGGAGAGCTAATTACATCCATGGATGGTATTTATTTTAGGTCATTTATATTTACATTCACCGGAAACATATTCCCCTAAGAGTGAATCTAACTCGTCAAATAACGGGTTATAATCACAAGAGGGTATGTTTACGTGAAATGACCTAGAGGTTACATATATACGACAACACATCTTTGGAACTCCTTGGTTGCCTTCACATCCAAGTAAGCCCAAGGGAAACCCGAAACATACATCTCCGAAAGGGGAGGCCTAACGTGGCAAACGCCATCTTAGACCGCCCAGAAGATATGCTTGGGGTGACGTCACAACATATACTTAAATAAGGACAGCACAAATACCGTATATATTTCCACTGAGTGTTGTGGCAAATTGTAGGTATACATATACTTAATTAACTTAATTAAGGATGGATTATAATTCAATGATGATGTAATGTAGGGCATTTATGTGTTTACATTCACATAACATGCAACCCATGAAATTAAATTCATGGTTGCGTAAGTTGTCAAAAACCGACAACCCACCGCTACCGTAAATTTGATAGCATGGGTTTTGCATGTTATGTGAATGTAAAAACAGAGGGGGCGCCTTCCTCCCCTGAATTAAATAGAAAAAAAAAAACATCCATCCGTTTCACCATCAAACAATTGTCTGCTATGGGGCGCGAACATGTGAAGAATAATTGTCTGGGGTTTACAAGCCAAACACGATACCGTTAGACCACTGTTCACGTCTATAAAGAATAACGTTTTTTAACGTATATATGTTGTAACTATTCATATGGTATATAAAGGAAATTAATACATCAATCCGCAAGTATGCTATTTTATTTTCTTGAATTACTTATTAATGGTGTTTCACAGTATTTAAATGAGACAGAATATTTGACTTAAACACTAGAACAAAGAATATAATTGTTTGAAAACATGTCTTTTCTTACAAAACAATGCCCAGCGCTGAATCACAATACCCATTAAACAAGTTAACACAATCTAAGGGAGAAAGTTTACACGTGTGTTATCCTGTAACGCCTGTATCTCCGGATCACATCCTATGTTATGAAATACGCATTAATCGCACGTGACACAAAATATTTGACTTAAACACTAAAAAAAAAAGAAAATATATCTTTTCCTAAAAAGAAATACCAAGCCGCTAAATCACAATGATAACTCCCTTGGTTATTATCATTTAAGAGTGGTCTCCCTTGGTGTTATAGACGTACACGTGTACTGTATTTTGACACGCGAAAATCGAATTTTCTGATAATACCATTACGGAATGCTTCATAATTAACAAGCACGGAGGGGTGAGGTCTGAATTCTTGGTTCATTTGTATAATAACACTATTTTTCTAATTCATTGTTTGGTTTAATTATAAGTCTCTGTATATAATCTTGAGCAGTCTTTATTATTTTGTCATCGTTGGGGTCAATGGCAGTATTTTTTATTTTTTTATCATAATAGCGTTTTAGTTCCCTGTATCGTCTGCCTCCACACATAACGCATAATTGCGACCTCCCCCTGACCCCAACCCCACATTGAATACAGGGTAACGGACCAAGGCTTCCACGACGAAAGCTTTGCATATGATACCAACAGAATTCATTTCTGCATGATTTGTTACACGGTGTCACTGATCCAATCATAAGCCATTTGCAATGATTCATTATACTTAAATCTTTCATTTAAATGCTTGTTTTAATTATAGTATGGAGGAGTTCGAGAGATTATCGAAAATTAAGCCCTGGAAAAGTGTTCAATTCAATCTTGATAGAGTTTCTGATACACCAAAGAATAAAATTCTTGATAGAACCTTGATTAGTAAAATCAGAGACTGTTTTAATGAATTCAAGCGTGATGGGGCAGCTCATTGTTGGTCAACATTTCGAATTGATGGTGTTGTTGACGCTACCATGAATGATGAAAAAGCAGCAGTGATAATCTCACGTCTTGGGGAAGAAAGAAATTTTTTTCGAATAAAATTTCTTATCCGTCATAATGGAAAATGGATCATTAGGGACAAATACGAGCCTATTCTTAAGGACCAAAAAACTGTCACTGTGACTCAGGATTCAAAACCAGGAATTTTGACTGGAATTGGTAAACCCTACTACGAAAGATCTTATCCTGTCACAGTAGTTGTTTACGGGATATATCCACTCAATGAAAAACCTGATATTTCAAAACTAGCACCCATGAAATATTCGACAGGGCTCAATTGTGTAGCAACACGAATAATAGAACACTTCACAAATGCGTCCCGGGGAAATAAACTAACTGATCTAAGACGAAAAAAAATAACCGAATGGGAACTGACAGTGAAACAGCATGGGGCAACAATTCAAGATATAGCCAAATTAGAAACATCATTGAGATTTCCAATATCGGTAAGGACAATCACCGGAGAAGTATTATACGAATCGAAATATAAATCACAGGGAGCTCCCATTGAAATTATTGATCATAACGCACACGCGTGGTCATCTGCAGTAACAATATTCCCACGGGATAGAACCGTAAAATATCTGTTTGGAACCGAAGAGTTTTTTTCAGAGCAGAAATTATTTGATGCTATTTACCATTTGAGTAAAAACGATTCTGTGTCAGTGTGGCTATTTCATAGTACTTCAGACGAAGAATGTAGATTTGATCAGTTTGTAAGGCCCAACGGAGAATTGTACCGTACTGAAGAGCTGCATAATCAAATGAAACAACTAGCTAGTGAATTTTCTCCCCAGAGTTCTGGGGGGGAAGACAACGATCAATTATTAGCAAACTGTTTTACACTTCCATCAGTTGTAGCACATTTTGCTAGGAAGAAAAACGCGTGGAAACCAACCCGAAGTGAGTTCTTATCAGATGTCAAATTGTCCTGTCTTGAATACAGCCATGGAGGATTATGGAACACAAAATACACCGCTGATACCGTTATTTCAGTTGATATGATTGCATGTTATCCAGGAAGTTTTCTTGGGTATGGAGAGTGTGAGAAATATTTCAAACGATTTGGACACCCTACACACGAAATGACCCGTGCTGCTATTAATGGACCACTGCCACATTTCGATTTAACCGGATTCGCTTGTGTAGTATCATTTGAAATGGCTGAAGGACTTCATCCGTGTAGTTATCTTTGGATTGGTAAACACATGTCTGAAAAACACTGGATGCCAATAGTGTTATTACGGTATATGCTTGATTGTAAGATGTTAAAATCATTAATTGTCAGTGAAGCAATTATATCCTATCGAGCACAGAAATCAGTCTGGTTACCACAACCTGATCTAGAAAAAATAATTAGCGAAGAGCGAAAACTGTTTCCTGATTTTAATGAACAACAAATCATGGATTGGTCCAGACAGTTATTTGAAATCAGAAACAATGAAGCAAAAGATCTTGGACGAAGAATAATCGGTAAATTTACTCAAGGTGGCAAAGATGATAATACGAGATATTCTTCACGATTGATTATAGACAATGCTGAATACGATTTTGTAATCAAAGATTTAACGAATAGGGGCTTATATGTCAATCGTAAGGACGCATTTATGTCCGATGGAACCAAATTGGGTACAATTGTTACTTACACTGATGGTATCCATCAGCAGTACACATATTTGAGAGCTTCTATGCTTGGTTATGCTTCTATCAATCTGTTTTCAATGATCAATAGATTTCCTACCACCGCAGTTAGAGTTGCTACTGACTCATTTTACATAAATAGCAAAATGGCTGATTTTAAGGCTACTGGCAACGAGAATTGGGGGTCATGGAGAATTAAGAAGGAAATGCTTCATGATTATATTCCATCAGCAGATGTTACCATTGAAAATAATTACTTAGAAAGCAATCAGTGTTCAGAATTTTCTAGTGCACCACCGATTTCTGATCCAATCTGTAGATATAAAACAGTTTATTCAAACGGCTGTGGTGGGTCAGGAAAAACAACCCGGGTAATTGAGTTATTCCGTCGTGGAAACGCTAGCGTTTCTAACATGATTGTGCTAACACCGACTCACAGACTCGCCAGAGAGATGAAACAACGAGGGGTAAATGCCTGCACTTATCATAGTTTCTTTAGATGGAAGGGAGATAAATGGACTCCTGAGCGCATGGGAGAGAAATTTATTCCTGAAATTATCATTTGGGATGAAATAGACACAGTGTCCGAAGATGTCTTAAAAATATTTCTTGAGTGGTTGTTATTGAAGAATACAAAAGTCGTCATGTGCGGGGATCACGGCCAACCACCACCATTTGTCGGTGCATCCCCCCATGAATGGCTAAAGGGTTTTGTAGACTATTATGAAGAAATTGATACTGATCATAGATCACTTGATAATGAATTAAAAGAGTTTAAGAAATTAATTAGATTACAACCGGATAGAATCCAGTGTGAAATAGCCCGTGAAATAATTTCGGAAACTCCCATGAATGAGTTTTGGGAAGCGTGGAGACCAAATGATTTAATCATTGCAAGTAGAAAAATAGTCAGGGATACACTTCAGATGAAGTTATTTGAATTGCATAAACAAAAATTTGCAACACTTCCAGTACCGTTATGTTATAGGCCATCGGATACACGAAAACAGAACATCGAAGTTGATATTCCAGGACCAAAATCCGAAGGATTTCAAAGACAGATTCTCGTATTAAATGATATTGTGCTGGTTGATATCAATGTCGTTGAAGATGCATTGCGTGCTAATAAATCCCCATGGACGCTAGGTTATGCAGCAACAATACACTCTTCACAGGGATTGACTATATCGGATACAACTGTTTGGATGGTAGATAATCGCATAGAATGGTCGAATTTAGTCTATCTCGCAGTGTCTAGAGTACGAAAAATAAATCAACTTCGAAGAATTGTCTTCGATGATGAAATCATTGGTGGCGATGATAATGACACCACAATAGATGATATTATTGATAAAAAAACTCTCCGGTTACAAACAACAAGACAAAAAAAAACAACGAGAATTTGATATTGATGCTGAATTAATAATTACTCTGAAGCAAAAACAGAATAATCACTGCGCGAGTTGCAATTGTATAATGCGTTGGCAGTATTCGGATAAGGATCCTCGCCAATTTACCGTGGACAGAAAAAATAACAATCTCGGTCATGTCAGAAATAATGTGATGTTGACTTGTCTTGAGTGCAATAGACGCAAGGGTGCTAGTTAAGCCCATGCGGTGGTAATTGAGTATCCTCAGGTATCACTTGTAATTGTTGTCTAGTAAAACCCCGTTGAGGGGCAGTTGAATCCAGTTTATAGATTGGAGGTCTACCCGTAGATCGTGTTATACTAGATATCTTATGCGTAGTGACACTCCAAATAGGATCAGTAGCCCTTTTTGTGCCACCCTCAAGCTCTCCTGGTTCGTATAAGTACCTCAGAATGACATTACTACCAAGAATTGGTTGGGAAACGCTAAAATCTTTTTGAATTTCCATTTCAGGTATTGACTTCTTTTTTATCGCATTGATAGGTTTCATGTTGATGGTTCTAGTAATCTCGTTATTCAGTGCAGTAATCACAGCTGGTAACCTTTTAACCCATTCACGGGATCTTTTTTCTTGGATGAATTCTTTTGCGTATTGATATCCAAATAACCGCTCAGCAAGGGTTTTATTAAACCGTTCTACAATGGCCTGATCACGATGTAGCGCAGTATGTCCTCGTCTGATAGTGACTTTATGATTTTTCATTATTGATAACACTGCACCCTGAAATTCCTTGCCCGGGTCAACTTGTAACAGATTTGGCCAGTGCAGAGGACTCCTTCGATAAATCCTTTCAAATGCAGAAGCCACTTCAGTGGCTGATTTTGTTTTTAACGGTTCTGCTTCTTTGTATCGACTTGCAATATCAACTACGGTTAATGCGTATTTGTATCCACGATCATGTGGCAGAAATAATAGATCAGCCTGATGAACTTCATTGGGTCCGGTCACATCAAAATGCGAGAAATTGATTTGTTTAGGCGGTGGTAGATAAATTTGCCATAGTGCCTGTTTGGATAACCAATGAGCCGCAGTGGTTTTTTTCACTTTTGCAGCACTAGCGAGTTTATGGATTGCTGATTTACCCCTCCAGTATCCTCTTGGGGAATAATAAATAGATTCCATGTTGTTATTAATTACCAGCCCCTAACATCAATTTACTTTTCATAGCCGATTTTATCAAAAAGGAAGCCAATTTTTCTTTGAAAGATTTATCAGAAATAGCATTTAACGCATGAATTAATTTCACATCTGCTAGATGCCTGTGCTGCAGATTACTGCTTTTATAAGATACATCATGAAGGTGACAGGCCTTATCAATAGCGTTTATTGGTTCCTCACCGGGTCGGGGCTGATTTTGATCATTGAGTCTGATATCAAGTCTTGTTCCCGGTCCACAGTAGCTATATCCTGGAAGGTGTTTTTCTCCGGGGTATTTTGCCCATGGAGTTCCAGGGAGTTTTGCTAATTTGGCTGCGATATCACCTCCTCGTTTTTTTTTAAAGGTTCCTTGAGTTCCTTGGGTTTAGAAACAAATCTAAATTTCTTTGTACTACATTGTACGCATTTACCAGAAAGCGCTGATCGGTTATTTTTAGTTGTAATCGTCGTCAAGTCATCTGTGCCAGTACGTTTTTTACACTTCACACAATATAGATCCATAATTTATATATAACGGCATGAATATAATTTGATTATTCAGCTACCCGACGACGGGAACCTATTAAACATCATGAAATGTTGCCGAATTCAATTAGAATGATTATAATCGGACCATCTGGAAGCGAAAAGACACAACTGCTACTTAATTTGATAACGAGATGGATGAAATGGAACAAATTGTATTTAATAGCCCCGAGTGTAGACGATCAGCGATGCTATGAAGTGCTAAAGGATTTTAACGAGAAAGCAAAAGAATTTCAAATCGATGAAGATTTTATTGAGTTTATTACTGATATAGAGGAAGCCCCTTCCGTGGAAGACATCGATGGAAGTATTAACAATTTAGTGGTATACGATGATATCATGTTAGATAATCAAAAAAATCCTGCTAGAATATTTTCCCGAGGCAGGCATAAAAACACTGATGTGATCTATGTCACTCAACGATACACACAAATACCAAAAGTGATCAGAGATAATTGCAATGTGTTGTGTGTATTTAACGGCGTTGATACTCATACGCTACGAAATATTCATCAAACTTGGTGCAGCGGTGATATGAATCATAATCAGTTTAGAAATTTCTTTAGTCACGCTCAGTCAAAACCACACGGATTTGTGACAATAAATTTAGCAGACCCTCGAACACGATATCGTATCGGACTGGATCAAATATTCGGTTAACCCCAACTGAAAGTTCTAGCAGCAGAGGGGGTGAGTGACAACGACGTTGCGACGCGAATGTTTTCAGACAAGGGTCAGAGACTTATTTTTTCGCGAGAAGGGTCTAGTGTTATTTTGGAGGGGGTATAATCAAAAATAAAAACAAAAAAAAGTTGTCTGATTCGCCCCCTCTGCTGCTTCAAGATTAATTTCTTAATTTTAGCTTTGATAATTTGAGAGACAAAATGTTTCAGCGTTTACCAGTACTACAGAAAAAAGAACGAGTAATAAGCTGAGGTCTTAGTTTTGGTGACCATATACAGCTGTATAAGAGAAAGCTAAATTTGAAATGTCTTTATATGACAGCATGGGTATTAAATCGGTGAATTGTTATAGCACTACAACTGTATAGCCTCTTGTATCAAGTTATCCGTAATTTATTATAAATCTAATCAATTGGCGTGTACGTAAATATGAATTAAGCTACTTAGCAATATTAAGCAACAATTTGTCTGGCTTCAATTTCTAAATGTATAAAGTAAACTTTGTCCTTCTCAACTTCATTTCAACTTAATGTTAACTTGTTTTTTTCCTTTGTTATAGATGTCTGATCTTCAGTTTCGTTTGGACGAACCTTCTCACCCGCCATCTGTTTGCAGTCTACCATGCGGTCCCGGTGAGGTCAAGAATTTCCTTCCGGGTACAAACTGTTGTTGGACCTGCTATAAATGCCACAAGTACCAGTATCTACCCACCGAATTTGAGTGTGAAGACTGCCCCATGGGCTCCTTACCTTCAAATGACAAGCACTACTGCGTAGAAATCCCTATCACATACTTAAGATATGACGATGGCATGGCAATAGGAGGCATTGTTCTCGCTGTAATAGGAATAACGATGACTGCATATGTTTCCATCGTTTTCGTTCGGTATCGAGAGACACCAGTAGTAAAGGCATCTGGGCGTGAGCTCAGCTTCGTTCTTCTTGCAGGGATATTTCTATGCTATACGATGACGTTTGCTCTTGTAATGAAACCGAATATGATTGCATGCGGTGTGCAGAAATTCGGGATAGGGTTGTCATTCTCTATTTGTTACTCGGCAATATTAACGAAAACAAACAGGATTGCAAGAATATTTAGATCTGGCAAGCGGACTACACAACGACCAAAATTTATAAGCCCTAAATCACAGCTGGTTATTTGTGGAGTGATTGTTTCTGTTCAAAATGTAATCGGAATAATATGGCTAATAATGCGCCCTCCGAAGGCTGTTCCGTACTTCGCCGACAGAGATGATCACCAACTGGTTTGCGCAGACGCAGTAGGCGTGTATTACATGGTTGGATTTAGCTATCCTATACTTCTTGTCATCGTTTGTACTATTTATGCAATACTCACCAGAAAAATTCCAGAGGCATTTAATGAGTCAAAGTACATTGGATTCACAATGTATACTACGTGCATCATATGGCTAGCCTTTGTGCCAATTTATTTCAGCACAGCTAATAATCTTCAGTTACGTATAGCTACAATGAGCTTTTCTGTCAGCCTTAGCGCAACCGTGGCTCTAATATGCATGTTCACTCCAAAACTTTATATTATACTCCTACATCCGGATAAAAATATCCGCCAATCAATTATGGCTTCAAAAAATGCAAGTCACGTGACTTATCCACATACGCCGAACAATGTGCCTTGTAATTATTCGTCGATAGCGGCAAGCTATAGCCATAAAGTAAATGGTACGTACTAAGAATGCTAAATACAAATAATTTGGTTACGTTTCAAAATATTGTCAAAGTTTACACATATATTTGTTTAGTACCTAAGGGTTACGTCAAAGTATATCAGTGACGACAATTTTCAGTCATACATAAATTTAAATATTTATGAATCCTGCTTAAGTATGCAACTCATTTAAAGTTTCTTTGTTTGTTCTAAAATTTAGCGGTCCATACGCTAAACAGATGTAATAATATGGCCTCATCTGCGTTTAACGCCGCAGGTAACAAGAACAATAATAATAATAATAATAATAATAATAATAATAATAATAATAATAATAATAATAATAATAATAATAATAATATACGTGTCATTAACTAAAAGAAAATCTGTTGTTATAGCAAATGAAAAGAAAATATGATAGTTACAAGTTTCCCCAAAATATAATGAAAGAATTGGTATATTTTAGTTTTTTCTTTCTCGTTTCAGAAGTTGAACTGGCACACGGTCAGACTCCAGAATCATACAGTAGCGGCCTCAGTAAATGCACAATACTCTCGGCACAGACGAACGGACAAAGCATTAGCTCGCAGACTTTAAATAGTGTTGATACTCTTGCAGACAACAGAGACATTGCATTGTAGTCTTTGACAAGTGTTGCAGACATCCTTGTAATATCAGGAGCACATATCCGTTTTCACAGACATTCAATTACTATTAACTGAAACGAGTAGGTTTCAGTTCTTAATATTGACCAACCACAAAATATCTTCATAGAGAAAGTTTAAGATAAAATGCCCAATATTTCTTGCTATGTTAAATATGCATGTCACACACATTTCTCGATATTAACCACGACTGTATGTGCATACATTCTTTTTGAAATTAATAACAACTGTTCATTTGTATCATTTAAATTATTGATCCATCGTCTACGTATTGATTCCAATCTTTTTTAGTGTATCCACATGTTGCAATTAGAATTTATTCTTCACACTTAATATATGATTAAGTTTGAAAACAATTATCAAAAAATAGATGCATCAACGCTTTGGGCGTACGAAATTTGGAACATTTTTGTGACATTGATTAAATGTATTGATTGACAAATGACACTTGGTCAGATTTTCTATAACATGTCCAAAATGTCTAATAGGATGCATGCAGATCTGTTTAGGTTAGGACACACATTCGAAGAGAGGACAAACTTTTTCATTCAAACCCTGAACTTAAATCAAAACAGTAATCTGTAACACTTCATTATGTTTGATGGATATTGTGTTACGTTTACTTTTACTAATTTTTGAGCATCTTGTCATTTGTAATTAACTTGCATTACATATCAAACTGTAGTATGTTGACGATAAACTGAAGCCACGAGAGGGACAGAAAAAAGTGACAAGTCTATGATCGAAGATAGAAGAAAACATTTGGGAATATTTTGTTTTCTGTACACGACAAAATTGTCAAAACAATTTAACTTTTTTATGCTATACAAGCATCTGAGTAGGTCTTCGAAAATAGAGAGAATATTATAATGATCTGTATTATAGTGCACATGTTCTTCCGATGTGGAAAGTTAGCGGAGAACCAGTCAGTACATTGCGTGTCAAACTCAACTAATAAGTTTCAGTAAATCCAAATAATGTGATGTGGGTTAGAACTCATGAAATATATTTTGTTGCTGATGCCTAAATTAAGCTGGATATAAGGGATTTCAAATGTTACGTAGTGACAAGATCTGCAATCTGATTGGCAACATATGTGTTAAAATGCCCAGGTTTTCATTCTTTATTATGGAATTAATCAAATTAGGCAATGCACTAAATCAAATAGGTTTTATATTGTTTTTGACTCCTTTCAAAAGGGAACTCTGCATTAAGCTAGTAAGTCGACATACCCGTTTTTATAATCCACACATAATTCAACATTACAACAAATATGAAATGATATCAAAGAGTATGATATATAAATTCTTTTCTAAAAATAAAAAATATTGATTCAGTAAAAAATATTGATTTAGTACATTTAATACTCATCTGGTTGTCAGTGTGTATGGTTCAATGAGCTCTTTCATCTTGTAAATCCATTTACCTACGGATTATATATATATATATATATATATATATATATATATATATATATATATATATATATATAAAACTTGTAAATTAACCTGTACAAAAGTATGAGAAGCAAAATCATTACTTTTATTATCATGTTTTACTCCTACTGCTCAATATTATTTCAACAATGTGCTTAAATGGCAAAATGTAATAAAATCATAAGGTGATCTATAAAGCGCAATTCGAATTTTTCTGGTTTTATGTCTTCATTTCGTTCAATACTCATGAATACACTCATGAATACTACTCATAAACAATACTCAAGAACAATACTCATTAATATTACTCATTAACAATACTCATGAATAATACTCATGTTCAATACTCATTATTAATAATCATGACTAATACTCATGACTAATACTCACGTACAATACCCATGAATAATACTCACGTACAATACTCATGACTAATACTCGCGTACAATACTCATGACTAGTACTCGCATAAATACTCATGACTAATACTCATTAATAATAATCATGAATAATGCTCATTAATAATACTCATTAATAATACTCATGACTAATACTCACGTACAATGCTTATGAATAATTCTGACGTGCAATATTCATGAATAATACTCGCCCACAATACTCGTTAATAATACTCAGGTACAATACTCATGAATAATACTCACGTACAATACTTATGACTAATACTCACGTACAATACTCATGACTAATGCTCACGTACAATACTCATGACTAAAACTTATGAATAATACTCATTAATGATACTCATGAACAATACTTATGAATAATTGTCACGTACAATATTCAGGAATAATACCTACAATACTCATGAATAATTCTCACGTACATTACTCATGAATAATACTCACCTACAATACTCATAACTAATGCTCATTAATAATACTCTTGAATAATACTCATGTACAATACTCATGACTAATATTCATGAATAATACTCATAAATAATATTCCTCATTCTGAGCATAGTCCATCTGATTAATTTGCATCAAGGCTTGGAGTAGCTTAATTTAAGAAGGTATTTCAGCCATTTTGATGCAACTCTGCACGAATCCACTTGAGACAAACTCTCATTCTGCTGCAATACAAACGTCTTGTTGTCGTAGCCGGGGCATGCTACCCTTTCTTACAACAGGTTCATTGGGTAAGAAGAATCAACCGCAGACCGGTGCAAAATAATAGTGTTGCATGTGTAGGGTTTTTTACACTATGTTCGGTACGTTAATTATACTAGGGTGCATATGTAAAAGTCAATATGCCGTCAGTCTATAAGAGGCAAGGGATGCAGAGCCTTCTCGGCCAAGGGCCCGAATGCATTTTCTAATACTACTTGAGGGCAGCAAACACTAGTTTATTTAATACAATTACTGTTAACGGGCCAGATTTGTGAATGTTTTTTTAATTTGACCCGGGGTCCGAAGTGAATACGTTCGCGGTCCGTACCATTCATAACTGGTTATTTATAAAATGGATAGTACAGTTTCAAGACTAAAAGTAGTTTAAGTATTGTGATCAAAAGTCCTCATAGTAATTATCCATGTCTGACATTTCAACAACACAATCACATATCAACAAACATGAAGATATGAATATAGTCATAACCTGAGGATTAAATAACCGTGTACAAGTACGGGCATATATATATATATATATATATATATATATATATATATATATATATATATATATATATATATATATATACATACATATATATATATATACATATATATATATATATATATATATATATATATATATATATATATATATATATATATATATATATATATATATATACATATATATATATATATATATATATATATATATATATATATATATATATATATATATATATATATATATATTCTTTCATACTTTCATACAGCGTGAAACTTCAATCTATCTTCTAAAAAAACAATCTTCAACGTTATGATACACAAAATGTCTTTAACACGGTGACACGGATTTTGAAGTCACACTTATCGGAACAGAACTAGTCTGTGGTTATTATGCCGCATTCGTAAACACAATGCTGTGTTGACAATTGATACAGTATTCCTATTGTCTATCGTTGGCATTTGACAATATACCTGTACATTATTCCGATTGTCTAGTTTTTTTCTGTTAGATTTTGGAGATACATTACTCTTATATTCCGTCGTTGAGGTGTGAGATAACATACATTATTCCTGATGTATATCGTTGTGGTGTGAGATTTAGCAAGATACAATACTTCAATTTTCATTCGTTGTTGTGTGATATTTGGCAAATATATTACTTGTTCGCAATTGCTATTACACTGCATAACCTTTTATGTGTTGATGTGGCGTTAAACAAATGAATCGATATAAATTCTTTAATGCGGAGGAATACCAGCCAGAGGAGCAGTGGCAATCAAATTTATCAGCAATCATATTTTCAATCAGCTTTTTAAAGTCATTTGCGGACGACGGCATTTTATTTTTGCTTTGATAAAAAATGTATTTCCGGACAAAGACCTTGTTTGCATCTGCTATCAGAAAAATGTATATCATACGATTTACACAACGTACAACACCGTTTGATTGGCCAGTAACGTGTGCAGCTTTTCCGTATTAGGAATCTTAAATTGTGCAGTTTCACAGATCATAGTATCAAATATACAATTAATGGCCATTATTTTGAATTGGGTCTAGACATTTGAGAACTCTGAACATTAAACTAACGCATCGCCAGATCTTCCTAAACTGAGCAAATTGTAGGTGTAATGGCATTGCAAGATGGAATGTAAAATTATCACTATCGTGATATGATGTCGAAAGGCGGTAGATATCACTTTTAATGACCATGTTAAGTTTTCTGCTACGTCATACTAAATGCTTTCTTTGAGGGACAAAACGAGGTGTCTGTAATTTTAAAAAATCGTATCGTTCTATACATGTACCCTGCCCACAATGACATAAAATCGTGACGTAAAAGAAATTGTATTTATTCAAAGGTGTTGACATTATGTTTGCCAAGATGTCAGTGAAATAGTCAGTAAAAGTTCAGTGCTTACTGGAATATACTCACAACTGTAAATTCATTTAAAGAGAATTGATTGTTTAGAATTGGATCGTCTAGAAATGGAGTTTCGTCACAAAATTATCATATTATTCAACTTGTCTCACTTTGGTAAAATAAGTAATGAAAATTATTACTATTTTTGAAATTAATTTACTTTAAAGAAATTTTAAATTAGTTTTTACTCCTCGTGTTTCTTACTCTGGTGTACAGGTGTTTCATCTATATATATATATATATATATATATATATATATATATATATATATATATATATATATATATATATATAAGTAATATACGAACTGTACTTTAAAACACGACACATAGAGCAGTGTAATTCTGGTTGATCAGTTATGGATTTCATCAAGGTTTTTGATTACTCTAACGCAGAGTTATTTCTAGAAGCTAGAGAATACTGATGCGTGTATAAAAGAGTACTGTATGCAGACTCTGTTTTGATGCATAATCAGTTCGAAGTTTAATAGGTTTGAGAAAGGTTTTGCTTGTTTGTTTTTTTTTCTTGGGTCTTTCTTTTCACGTATTCATCTGGCCATTCATCGATAAACAAATAAATCGAGTCTCCGACACTGTAGAGCTTTATTTTCAAAGAGTGCTTAACAAATTTAGCTGAAGAGCACTGAATTCCTAACTATCGATTACGTAGAAGACAGAAAAAAATCGTGAATGGAAACGAAAGAGACGTTTGACAATATGTGTCTTGGGAAGTCTGGTTTTCTTATTATCATGCTGGTACATCCCACTCCATCAAAGAACCGTGTTGAAGATTAAAGTTTACAGAGAGGGGCACTTCATATCTGTGGCATAATGCCTCAGTGCTAGACATCACTATAAATTGCCACACTGCAGACATCGATGATATATGACTGAAAACCTGTTGAAGTTAAGTTAAAATTCCAAATCAGACACACACACACACTATATGTGTGTGTGTGTGCGTGTGCTTGTGTTTGCGTGTGTGTGTGTCCATATATACTAGAAAAGGAAAAACAGTTTTCATATACACTGTTCTAATCGTTGGCTGTCAAAACCAATATTTAAAGAATCTACTTAGATTGCCGCAAAACGACGTTTTGTCTCTAACTGAGCACCATATTAGTACATAAAGCTGACTACGTAAATGCAGTTCATAAACATTACACGACATGATTTAAAACAAATACAACATTATCGTTGCTACGTAAACGTTTGAAACAATCCAAGTTATCACAATCACATTAACGAGAGCTGCTCTTGTGCGAAGTACATATATTACAAGCCTCTTTATACAGTGGTATCAACGCATTAGCAAATGTTTAAACGAGTCACCATGTACACGGAACCCTGATTAGAGACGCAGGTAGGAAACATACATATTTGCTTCAAACAAGATGCATTGCAAGAGAACTACACTTAAGCCACGTTTCCTATTTTGGATATAACCAGCAATATTTTGAAATGCAGTTAGTAACCAAGCGAGGTAAAGAGAAACGTAATATCTGGACGAGTAATGAACAGTGGCTAACATTGAATTAAGGCTTTAGGTTCAAGACATTTTTTTCAAATTTCGCTCTAACTGATTATACATTCACATCAAATATAATCCTCACAACCATTGTATTAAATGGATACAGCGAATTTTGAATAGATGATGCAGTGTATATATTTTGTCAGATAGTGTAGTAGTCAATATTTAAGGACGAGAAAGGCCGTACATATTGTTTCAATTATTATGCAGATTGAACATTATATTAAAAAAATTACACAATTCGATATATTAAGTTACATAAATATATTAAATTCTGCTTTGTCAATCTGGCAAAAATGCTGAGGACATTTATTAAATTTGCTCTCTTTTTCGTATGTTATCTTTTTGATGTATAATATGAGCTTTAGTTTAAAATGTTACGTTATTTAATCTTCAGTGGAGCGCAGAGTTTTTTTTATCACACTGATATTTATAATAAACAAAGCATCGTTTGGACCATAAGAGGAAATGTTGAATCTGACAAATCACAGAAAATAAAGGTCGTTTATCTCGTCCTTCACACTGATGTTATGAGATTGGCGCATGTATGTACTTTACAACGAATTTTATCATTATATATTGCCACAATACACGTGAGAATGTCTGCTTTACTGGTACATTAGGATTATAATTAATATCGAATGCATGGTTTACTTTATCTTCAGCGATGTCTAATAAGTCTCTGATTAAATTACGTAACCAACTTCAGACAAATTTTTATTCGTTTGATTTAGGTGCAGGAAGTCTGCAAGTCTGGTTTCCTAGACGACCTACCTAGAGGGCCGTATATATATCATTAATTATACTTCTGTTTCATTAAATAGAGCCTCATTATTTAAGCAAAGACGAATCCTTATAAGGACGCTGGAAGAAATCGGACTGATTAATTACATCATTTTAGTTTTCCTCATCTATTGAATCGTTGGTTTAACTTTTTGTTTTACGACACATGAACATAAGTCAGCTACTAATGTCGAGGTATGAATTAAGTATCCTGCCCTTGAACGCATAACGGTAGCGGACCTGCTCTGATCTGGGTTTAGGATTAGAAACCACCAAACTTCCGGAAGTCAGTCCAAAATGTTAATCTCTGAATAACCACAGTCGCTGCCTTCATTAATCGCCTCCAACAAAATGCACGCGAGAGCATCTAGCCTAATATATACGAATTAGTTTGCCCGCATGATTGTACTTTGTTGAACGGTGAACGATGTGAAATAAAATGATGCCAACATTGTGTTTCTTTTGCCTGTAACCTAACAAAAGACAGATTTTAAACTTTAAATGACTTACCGACCATCTGATATATATATATATATATATATATATATATATATATATATATATATATATATATATATATATATATATATATATATATATATATATATGGTCTCAAATGCTTGAACATAGGTCTGTTATCTGGACGAGTAACGAACAGCGATTAAAAAAATTGAATTAAAGATATATATATATATATATATATATATATATATATATATATATATATATATATATATATATATATATATATATATAATTATATATTAATTATAATTATATAATAAATAATTGAATTAAAGTTTAAGTCTTAAAGTTTATTTTGATAAAGAAGTTAACAATTAAGATAAAAAAATGTTGAACAATGTTCTGACTTTTATTCCTGAAATTATTTTTCAGCTTAAATAAGTCAAACTTTTATATCATATTAAAGTCTGATACAAAAAAAAAATGACTATTTTCATCCAATGATGAAAATAATAGGACATAATTATAAAATTAAAATATAAAGATTTAAATTTTCACTAAATTATATTTGTTTTCTTAAAATATTCTTTCATTAAATTATATTGAAAGTAATTTTCCACTAAAGTATAATAGATTTATCTTTGTACTACATCTGTATACTATTTTTTGTTTAAAAAAAGATCGCGATTTTAAGGGCAAGTGCAAAACCTCTTGTACTAAATATTGGTCATTCCAATGCAATATTATATAAAATTTTAAACATGTTTACCCCTAGAATATTCTAAACTAAAAAGCTGTCAGAATGTTCTTTTTTTACAATTATTCATCATCTTAAACTAAATCTACAATCATGGAAACACACTATAAATATACATAATTATGTACTTTTCGAATCTCATTATTTCTGTTCTTTCTTCTCTTTATTTCACTTATGGTGTATATTTATCAGATCTTACGATCGAAATCTCAGCAGTTTAGCCAAGAGTTTTGATAAAGAGCAGGGCCGGCGCTTCCGCTAGACAAACTAGGCAATCGCTGTGGGTGCTGGGCTAAGGGGAAGAGGGCGCCAGAAAAAATTGCAAATTGGGTTTTATTTCATGATGAGCGGGTGAAGGAGGGCGTGAGTGGGAAGGGGGGCGCCAGATATCTGATCTCGCCTAGGGCGCCAACATTCCTTAAACCGGTGCTGATAAAGAGTATTACATAAATTACATATGCCATGCTTTATTTGTATAACAAATTATTTGTGGAATAATATCACAATTTACATAAAGGATGCGACTCTGCACGCAAAACACTAGTGAAGAATACATAAAGCGTTCTCACTTCTTTGAATCACTTATTTTTAGTCTTTAAAATATTGTCTAGAATCCGCTTATTTTATCATACAAAATGCTGCGTAGCTGGTTGTTAAATTTGTATCCCATTTTTTTAATTAGCCATATCGATTCCAATTTGACGTAATCTAGTACATGTATAATGTGTGTTGTTAATGAAATAGGCCTAACGCTTTTAAATGAATAATCAAAACAGTTGATTAAATACCTCAAATTCCAAACCAGTCAATCATCATTAACCATTTTACCATTTTATAGTGTTCTGATAACTATATTTAGTAATACGAAACTACTAATGCAAATGACCTGATTGTGAGATCGAAATATATATATCGAATATATATATATATATATATATATATATATATATATATATATATATATATATATATATATATATATATATATATATATATATATATATATGTGTGTGTGTATATATATATATATATATATATATATATATATATATATATATATATATATATATATATATATCGATCTCACAATGGCTTAAAGAGACAGGTCACCGACAGAGATAAACTAGGATCAAACCGTATACATAAAAGCTAGATTGCACACCCTAGGTTGAAACATTTGGCTTTGTACATCGATGCAGTAACGGTGATAATACGGACAATTTCTCAATGAAAAGACATGCAAACGACCATTTTGGCTTTGAATTAATAGAGTTATGCAGAAAGGTTAATGTTTGTATTATTAAACGAATGTGTTGATATAACCGGTCAGTTCACATAATGGATGCACTGTAGCTGATTATGTTATTTTTAAATATTCATTTAGCTTGGGGCGCCTGATGAATCTGCACATTTTCGTATATATTGTTCACTTGGATTAAATCAATACGTGATATATGAAGGTAGCACTTCCCAAACCACAAATGCGTTGAATGTTGATGATCATAAAACATATCGAGATGAAGAGAACACTAATAATTATACTTGTACCCTTATTAAATGAAAATAGTTTGTTAAAGACAATATACGATCATTTGTAAGAATGTTTTGTGCAATTTATGAAGATGTAAGGAATGATCTTTTCAGATATCTTGAACGTGATATAGACTTCTCCCTCAGAAAATGAACTAACCGAAATCACAACATAGGTTAGATATTTCCAACAAGAGACAATGGGCCGAATGTATATGACAGATTATCTTAACTGACGGGATAAAGAATGTTATACGGCAAAATGTAGTAAAACTATCATCTCTCCAATACTGAAGCTAATCTTGGGGACCCGAGTGGCCGAGTGGTCTAAAGCGCTGTCCGTTACGGACCACTGCCATCTCACCTCTGTCTGCGTGTGTTCGAATCTAGAATTCGGCAAATGTAGTTATGTGAGAAAGCTTGCCAGTAGCTTCTCGTGGGTCGATGGTTCTTTCCGGGCTTTGTCCGGGTTCTTCCTCCACCATTAATACTGGCCGCCATGTATAGCCTATATTGTGCTGAAAAATGGCGTTAAACCATAAAATAAGAAATAAAATGATGCTAATCTTTACTTATATATAGGGTATAAAACAGTGTTTAATTCAGTCATTTCACTTAAGAAAACATACAATAGAGAGTCCCAAATGAACGCAAGCTATTTCATTTGTTTGTTTGTTTAGGATTTTTAACGTAGCTTTAACAATTTTTCAGTCATATCGCTACGATGTCTGCAGTGAGGCAGTTTTATAGTGATGTTTAGCACTGGGGCATCATGCCGCAGACATGTATCATTATGTCCCACCCAGTCACATTATCCTGACACCAGGCCGACCAGTCCTAACACTAACACTTTGTTAGCTGAGCGCCAAGCGAGGCAGCTGTGAGTACCATTTTTTAAAGTCTTTGGTATGACTCGACCGGGAATCGAACCCACGACCTACCGCTTCCGCGGCGGACGCTCTAAACACTAGGCCAAATGAGCGGTTCAAGCTATTTAATAGATTTGGTCCTCCTTTGAAACATGAAGTGCATCATTCTAAGCAAAAGTGAAATGTGCCTCCCCAAAACTGGTAGGAATAATTCGAATCTTTGTTGAAGAAGCCTGTTTCAAAATCAGATGACTGTGAAGAACTACCTCACTGACAGGTTGATGACATAACCATTCTTAGTACGAATTATAAAATTAAGAATAAATTCTAATTTATGAGAAGTTTACTTAATTACAAATATAAAATCCTCAGAGTTAATATGACAATTACTCTTTTTTAACAGTGCACGACTGAAATATTCTTAATATGGATTAACAAAATCGTTGAATCTGGTCTATACAGTGGGAAAAGAGCATAATCTACCTCATATATACGTACGGTAGCAAGAGCGGACCAAACACTTATAGAAGCATCTCCATTATTTATACTCTTGCAAGATTTTGACCAACGTATTGATTACTCGTATAGAATACGTTTGCAATAAAGACAGCCGTATGATTAAGAAGGTACACAAATTGAAGAGGTACAACCATGTCTTTGATAAAATACAGTAGAGGTCTGTTATATCCGAATATATACGTTTTGTGATTAAATTGGGATGATTGTTATTGTCAATTAACTGAAAGCAATGTTTTTAGAAATGTGGTTGCAAAACCAGGTTTGCTTTTACAAAGAAAGACGTACGAAAAATATATTGACGTATTTGTCATACCGAAATTGAGTTGTTTTTTTTAACAATAATATAATCAAAATATGTTCTTGTGTAAATTCGATAAATTTCCGAATTAATGTTTCTGTACAAATATAGTCTTTATAAACACATTGTATTTCCTGTAAATGATGATTTGAATAAATGCTTCAAACCAAATAATTCAAACTAAAAATAAAATCTGAACAATAAAACTGACTCTGCATCTAGCACCAAAAACTTAGTCTCAGGACCCGTGACTGTCGAAGTAGGTTTTTCTTTACATTCATAAGATGTTTATGTATTGTATCTATTGTTAAATATTGATGTAGAAGTTAAATCATTAGTAATCGACAAACCTTGCTTGGATCATAAAGTTGAGAGTGAAATTCATGATTTACGTTGTCATACCGAATTTGAGTTGTCTATTTAACAATAATATAATCAAAATATATTCCAAAATATAACAAAGTTCTCGTGCAAAGAATGATGTTGATCAGAAATGTAATCCTTGAGCCAACACATGTATTAGTTAGTCTTTTGATGAGGTCACTCTTCCTCTTATCGCACGTTCTTGGATCATATGTATTGGCCACAACTTTAAAGTAATGTTTGTAAATACTGTAGATCTTATCAAACGTGTCAAAAGCTAGGAACCCCAATTAAAAAATCTAAGCCTAGTCTGCAACCTATTCCTGTATTGGACGTACCATGTAGCAGAATCAACTGTGTTGATCCTTTACCTACGACCTACTTGTCCAAAGGATTTCCAGTATTACGACTGTTTCGTCTTAAACTAAGTAATAGAAAGGGCGAAACTAACACTTTTTGCAAAATTCAATATAAAAAAAAATTCTCCAGAATAAAAAGTGAACATTTTAGAAATACCTCCAGTAATGAGATTTAATTCACGAAATATTTTAAAAGGTTCTACCGCCAGTCCTAATGATTAACGTAATAATTAAATTCTAGTGTGCAATGGTGCAAAATTTTTAGAGAAAATTTCTCATTACATTCTGTCATGGTCAGCGTAACACTTTGCCTATAAAATAAATTGATGTATGTAATAATTTCGTAATTAACTGCTGACATGCTCTGTTATGCGCAATAAGTGAATTTTAATTAGAGTCTGTTCGATAACGGTCAGACATATGGAAGGTGCCAATGTTTACGTAAGGTCAATCGCGGCAAATGACAACGATGATACATTATTGATATTGTGAAAGTCATGATATCAATGTTTTACTTTATTAACTCAAATTTGTTGTACAGTTTCAACTAATTTATAGATAGGCGAACAAATTATAACACGTAAACTAATACTCTAGTTTTCAGAAATTATTCATAATTTGCTGATGTCTCGCAAATCAGAGCGTCTCTGCAGCACAATTATGAGGAGACAGTAAATTTAATCGTGTAAAATAGGTGGTGTATGCAAACGTACAATCTTTGTAGCGTATCATCAAGCTTCCCAAATTTCTGCCAGTTAAAATGTACTTAACTGGTAATCTTAAACTTTGGCACACAGTCAAATTCCCTTTACCTCGTTCCGCTACTTATGAAAGTCTGTGTTGACAGGTGCCATACACAATAATCTACTAATTGAAAAAGATCAATACGTTTATTGGACAATAAATCAACATATGCGTCAAAGATCAATTCAGACAGTCTCCTAATTGAACTATATTGAGAGGACATTTCAATTAATTTCCGCGATCCCATATAATTTATCATTCTACCTGACCCGAATATCCAAATGAAGTGCCGAGCTTGCTTCTGATGGCCAAGGGACATTCTATATCTTTAAGGAATATTGTTTAGAACATATATTCAGTTTTATTTACACGGCTCTATATATAATTGAATATGCATTAAAATTCAATTATATTATAAAAATTAAGTTGGAATCTCAATTGGTTACAAACGGACCGCCGGCCTATCGATTAGACCATACATATCAAGCGCATAGGCCCCAGTAGTCTAATTTGTTAAATATTATGTATACCTCTGTGGGGATTGCCAAATGTGTGGAGAAAACGCTAAAATTATTTTAAATATCTACACGGTAGCAATGAAGTAAGCACAAGAACAAAAACACTAAATAAAACCCCGTGCAAAAGGTTAATTAACACAATTACCTGTGTCGGTGGAGATACTTTCTCAAGTATCCGAGGCGTTATGTATGTCACCTGCACTCGGTATTGGTATTTAATTTTGGAATCTTAGTTTAATATATTCTTATTGTAACAAACAAATTAAGACTAACAATACATGTGTCAGAGAAACTTCGAGATGGATATCATTAACATATATCCATTATAAAATGATTGATATCTTCTATGCTCATTTGGACGAAACTGAATTGTTTCAGACGGTATCAGAGTAATATTATTTACACCGAAAATGTTTGAGTTTTACATACAGTCAAACAGATTGCAGAACGAACTAAAACACATCATCGACGTTTTGCTAGACATCATGCATTGTTAGTATAGTATCAAGGTCTACATTGAACAAAGCATAGATAAAGTATGAAAATATATGTCCAGTTAATTCTTCAGCAAGCATTACGCCACCTACGATTAAACAATTGAACGTGATATCTGACCAAACTATTGGCAAAAACGTCTAGTAGTGATATTGGCTGAACCATTTCTGAGAACCTCTTTAATGAGTATTTTAAACGGCATACCTATCAAGTAATTGAATAATGTTTACTGTAGCAAACTAGAATTAACAATTAACCGTGTACATTATATTTTCTGTAATTGATGCCGAATTATATTCTTTCCTTTATGATATTTTGGTATCAATTCAAAATTGGCAAAAGGTGGACAGTATACTGCCAATATAACGTTTCCTTTTTTATATATACATACAAAATTGGACGGATATAATTATTATTACATATTGTATGTTCAAACGTTATATATAACATGCTTGCACTTTTAATATGTGTTGAAGACATCTGATTATCATCAGCCTCTGCATTTTACTCTGTAATATGTTCTCAAAACACCTAATTACCACTATTCCTTCTAGTGTGCCCTATATATATTGAAAGCACCTAATAGCCATTAGCCTGTGTATTGTACCCTATATGTACTGGAAGCACATGATTACCATTAGCCCTTCTATTGTACCCTATATGTACTGAAAGCACCTGCTTTCCATTAGCCTTTCTAGTGTACCCAATATGTACTGAAAGCACATGAGTACCATTAGCCCTTGCATTTTACTTTGTAGATGCTGAAAGAACACGGTTAACATTATGTGCTGACGACACCTGATTAGCATTAGCCCTTTAATTGTTCACTATATGTTGTGCTGAATGTACCTGACTATCATTAGCCCTTACAGTTTACATTATGTGTTCAAAGCTTTGATTACCATTAGCCCTTGTAATTACCTTTATATGTGCTGACATCACCTGATATTACCATAAGCCCTTGCATTTGACTCTATATGTGCTGAAGGCATCCGATTACCACTTCTGATATGTAATGCCTCTGACGTTATAGTAATTTTGTATATGTTTTGTCAATGTCACAAGTTTGTAAATGGATTAGAAGACGTTAATTAATAACAGGCAAATTATTTTGTTCAATCAGCCAAATATTGTTTTCCTTAAAAAGTTATTGGACATATTCTTAATCATTTTCATGAAACAGAATCACTCTGTTTTTAAATTGACATCAACACTTCTCTAGTTTATTGAATACAATGTGTATTTTCTCGTTGAATGTTTCATTCGTTTGAAATAAATTTGAGCCCTCTCAATATTTTATTGCTTTGTTAGATTTTAGTGATTACTTATATGAGAAGTTGATAATATGGAGATGTTTCCCAATCAAATAAATTGGGTAGTTTCGAGGAGTAGATTTTATATAATACAGTATTCATAAGACTTTATGACAGTATTAATTAGTTAAAATGGACTCTCCATAACGTATTAGTGGAGTAAATTAATTAGATTAGGTATACCTAACTGGTTATTCTAGACTGAAAAAATACTTTGTATTAGGTCCTTGGGTTGGCTTTGGTAATGCACGTCGTGAAGTACTAATATTCGGCTCGACAAGGCATGCTCGTAAATCATATAACTGTGAAAAAAGAAAAACTGTGCAAGTATGAAATTAGACATTCGTTTCTGGTAATCATTTGGTGAAAAGAGAATGAGAAATATAGTATTTGCCTGTTTAAAAACATTCACAAAAACCTCATACATGGTGCGTTAGATTCTACACGCTGCTTGAAGAGTGAAAGTAAAAAGATCAGAATTCTTCATTTCAGACTGCGTGGTCTCAGAACTACGTAACCTTTCATGTGTTGAGGTGCATTTGTATATCAAGCAAACATCAAAGTTAAATACCGCATATTCTGCCTTCACTGCATTAAGGTTAGTCGCGTTAACTGATATGATCACATACAATTTGCAGATATTTCTGAAAAAATGATTTTGGGTAATAAATAGCAAAACTCTTAGATTTTTTTCATAAGATTTCTTGATTTGTTAAAAATTCACCGTTGACACCATTGTCCTATAGCTTTCAAAAAATCTGTTTCGGTCGCATCAAAGTCTTATCAGTAAATATGGATGATTGATATATTTGACGTTAGGTGAGTGCATCATTTGACACGATTGTCTATATTCTTACGCCCTGACCGGATTGAGTTATCCCCATACAATATACTAGGCCAAATATGTTCAAATGTAAGAGCAATTGTGGAAGGATAATGGGTAACTTAAAGCCGCTTTGTTCCAGCCTTAACCAAAAAGGGGATGGAGATTTCGGCTCTATCTTTTAGTTTTGTTTTTGTTGTGAATTCCATTAAATTTAGTTGTTTTGCTTCTGTATTTTCAATTCTAACTTGTATGGACATAAAAATGGAGTAAGGACAACAGCACAACAAGAAAATGAAACTAAGAATACGAATACAATATTAAGAATTCAAATTATGAAGAGACAATTAAAGAGTTTCAACTACGTATGTACTAACCTTTCCCATATATGATGTAACACGATATTTGTTTTATTACAAATATCATTTTTCCGTTCCAGCATGCTATGCTAACAACACTAATAAATTATTACCGCAAAATGTTAGGGTTCTTATTCTTCGTGGTTTCTTCATTATTCCAGACAAGGATTGTCAAGGAGCTATTATTACTGGAATCATGGAACATTGCAACTAGAAATTACCACACTTTTTATTAAGACGAAGTTATTTCGATGTCAAAAACAATCCGACAGTACCTTGACAATGTTCAGCATTATTAACCGACGTTTAATAAAGTCTTTCGTCGTAGAATTAGTTTTATGATAAAAATACCATATTCACCGACGCAATAAATAATTGATTTCGATCCATTAACAGTTTATTTAAAAATGTGAATCACAGTAATTAGACTGATCTATTCCTTTTTGTCCTTTCAAGATTTTTATTACGTCAATACATGCAATTGGTTCTTTCCATGTTGGTCTTATTCACGCATGGCAGTTGATGCTCAGTATTTGTTTACTCATATCAGCAAACCCATGTGTATCTGGGGTACCACACCCACCCACCCTCAAAACAATTATAAATGATTACTACATGTTTACAGTGATGTTGACACATTCACGTTTTGAAGGTTTTTAATTGCTTTGTTTTCTATTTCTTATTATATATATATATATATATATATATATATATATATATATATATATATATATATACCAAACATGTATATCAGATTTTCATAATTTAAAACAATTATCAAAGCTAGATATTACCGTTGTTTTTTTAACTATTGATGCATAGAATACTAACTGAAAAAAATGCCAACATATGTATATTACGTACGTTTGTTTCAGATACAAAGTGATTCTCCCATTTCAGATTACAAATCTTAAATAGTGATTTTAGGCATTACTTTCATGTTGAGTACAAATTTGTCAAAATGTGTGAAGGGGATCTTCAATTATCTGGGAAAGCAGCATTATATCAGGTGTATTGTTAATTTATATGAACAGATTTTATCAATCTGCCATTGGGCACTGTAGCAGATTTTATCAATATGCCATTGGGCACTGTAGCAGATTTTATCAATCTGCCATTGGGCACTGTAAGTGTATAGTGGAGAACTTTCAATTAAAAAACAACGTATACAATCATGCAACACTTGTCGGAGAAATTAATTTCTTGTTAAATAGCTGGTAAAATAAACGTTGGCTGACGTTACAAACAATAGATTATATATTCAAAGCGTAAATTAGATGCTTGCAGAAACAACGTTTGCAGTTATAAAACACTTGTCAGAAAAATGATTTCTTTAAAAATATACTGTGTTTGTGTGTTTTGGTCATTTAACGTAGCTTTAACAATTCTTCAGTCATATTGCTATGATGTCTGCAGTGTGTACTTTATAGTGATGTCTAGCACTATGCATCATGCCACAGACGTGAAGCACGATGTCCATTCTAGTCACATTATCCTGACACCAGGCTGATAAGTTCCAACATGAACATCTTAATATTGAGCGCCTAGCGAAACAGCTGCTGATACCATTTTTATAAGTCTTTGGTATGACTGAGCCTGCGACTTCCCGCATCCAATGCAGACGTTCTAACAACTAGGCCACCTGAGCAGTCCATCCATACATATTTTGTATCGGTTTGAATAATTGTAGAAAATCATGTTTATATTCAAAATAAGCAGTATAGTAATTCGTGTACAAAAAACAAGACAAGTAGAAAACAAAATATACAGAGTTTCCTTTCTGGGAAAATCGTTTCTTTTTATTTGCTGTTATTGTCCCTTTAAAATATAGAAGAAGATGTACATACATTGTATAAAATCAGCAACAACTAACATATAACATAGAAAATAATACCCACTGTTGACGCGAGATCAGAAGTACCAACTTGAACATTAGGCGCGAGATTCGAAATGGATACAAAAACATAGAAGATGGCTTACGTAGCTGACTAAAAAGAAACAAGTCGGAGAAGTACGTATCCATGCTAAATAACACGAAACTTGCCTGAAAGTGAATATAGGCGTTAAGGATTATCAAGATACTAAACTTTCTTCCTAAGCCATGCCGAGTCTTTGAAAACTCATGCCATCAAAAACCTTTGGCAATTTTGTTATACTTGATTTAAGTGTATCAACCTGTATCGTGGAAATAGCTTTTAGCACTTATTTTCTCGGAACTCGACATTATTAGTCTCAAAATTAAGTCGATTCTCAAGACAGAGTAAAATCGGTCCAACATTATATTATTATTATTATTATTATTATTATTATTATTATTATTATTATTATTATTATTATTATTATTAATGTTATTTTTCTTCTTCTTCTACTTCTTCTTCCTCTTCTTCTTGTTATTTTTATTATTATTATTATTATTATTATTATTATTATTATTATTATTATTATTCAACACCATCATGATCATTTTCATCATCATCATATGTTACTGTTTATAAAGTTTAAAATGAAAAGACATTGGGAGAGTTTTCTAAGAAATTAAATTAAGAACATGATTGAAATAAGGCATCCGATTTTTTTCCTGAGGCTTGACAAACGGAATTAAAGACCATCTCTGTCTGATCTTGACTTGTCATAAATCTTATACAATGTTCCTCATTAGTCGTTGTCAAAAACCCACAGTAAGCCTTCATTATCCGACAAAATGTAGTGTCGGTACCCATTTACTCTCACCCACAGGAAACCCTCATTATCCGACAAAATGTAGTGTCGGTACCCATTTACCCATACCTATAGTAAACCCTCATTATCCGACAAAATTTAGTGTCGGTACCCATTTACTATCATCCACAGGAAACCTCATTATCCGACAAAATGTAGTGTAGGTACCCATTTACTCTCACCCACAGGAAACCCTCATTATCCAACAAGATTTCGTATTGGTACCCATTGACCCTCATCCTAAAAAGTTGATTTTTTTTCTTCTTGTTTTTGAGTTTTGTTTGTTTGTTGTGGTGGTGTATTTAGTTTTGTTTTCTTGATTTTTTTAAGTGGGTTTTTTGGGGGTTTTCTTGTTGGCTGTATTTTCCTTTGCTTTATGGCACATTTTTCTTTAGGTTTTGATATGGCTTTATCGTATTATTGATGTAGGCTTTCTGGTTTCTGATTTTTGTTAAGAAACACATTTCTCTTACAAATAGCCGGGAACAACGCAGAAAAGCAATTAGTTTACACGAATGCTTCCCGTTGCACTGTAATACTATTAGGCAAAGTGGAGGTGAATAATTTTGAAAATACAGTCTATTTTTAGCAACATCAGCATCAGTTGCTGACAGCAAATTAAACGATTTGCAGTTGTATGATCAATCATGTGTTCCTTTTTCATCTCGTACAGTTTTCGCTGGCTTGATACCATACCCTGGTATTTATGCCATTACTGTAGTCAAATAAATATTTATGAAAGCAATGCATACGCATTTGCCTTTGGTTCTTTGGCAAACAGACAATGTTGTTCAAATGAATTCACAAAATGCATTTCATCAGAATCATTTCTTTGTGCAATAAGGAACTTTTGTGATGACATGTGAAACACAAATGTAGATTTATTTCATTTGAAATGCGGCCATCAAGCCGTACTATATAGATAGATGACTCCGGTTTGGAGGAGAGCTTAGTGCTCTGATATACCCATGTGTCGTTCTATATATAACTATTTAACTTTCTCAGTTTTGACTGATAGACATCTAATCAATCCTTATCCGATCTTTTAACAATCCAACTCCATCAATTAAGAATTTTTCCTGTGCACAATTACTTTCAATAATATTTCTTTAAGAACAACAATGGGTGGATAAAAGCACTTAAGCATATAAATATATTCCCTAGAAACTTTAATGTCACTGAAATATCTTTGTAATTTTGTTTTCACTCGTAATATTATGATCATAGTTAAGAAATGACTTACAAAATCGACATCGATACTGATAATCAATCATATATTGTGAGTTGGAACATTCAGGTTTTTTTCTGTCTCTTTAAATTATCAGAACCATGACTTCGCTTAAGAACTCAAAGTTTCTTGTTTTTCTTATCTCAGTAACTAACGTAAAATAAAATAAATCACAATTGGGGTTGGGAACCCAGAGACGGCCGTGTGGTAGAAGTTAGAGTGCCACGATCAGAGTACACCTCCATGCTGCTCGGTACCCTACACTGGCTATCCATTCGGTCCAGAATAACACAAAATCTGTTCTCTGTGCTACGTTTCACTGACGGACTGCAGTCTAACATACCTATCTGGCCTCAAACATGTGTACACACCAGCAAGATACTTATGCTCCTCTTCTGACAATCGTATACTCATTATTCCTACAATGAAAACGAAGTCATATGGACAACGTTGTTTTGCATACCAGGGCCCAGCAACATAGAATAAATTGCCCATTGAAATGAGACACAAAGACACAGTGATCCCTTTCAAAGGTGCTCTTAAAACACACCTTTTTCGACTGCAATATCATACGTAAAGACCTAATAATGATTCCTTTATTAATATTTTCAGCAATTTTTATGTTTTCGAATGTCACGGTGGATTTTTGTTGTTGTTGTAGTTATTATCAGTATAGATGATGTAAAGCGCTTAGAGCTTCTATAGATTAGGCGCTATACGAAGACCTCATTATTATTACTACTGATCCTAAATAGTAAGAAGACAAAATGGCTGTGTGACTGGGGTGAGGTGGCGTTCGTCTTCATGATGGAAAAGATAGATTAGAAAAATTCTCCATATGAAATCGTACTAATCCACTTACCACTCTATGGTTATAATTCTTTTCAACAAATGTAGTTGATTCCTCTTCTTCTTCTTCTTCTTCTTCTTCTTCTTCTTCTTCTTCTTCTTCTTCTTCTTATTGCTATTTGTGTTTGTATTTAAACCATTGGTATTTTCTTATAATGTACGCAGTCAATATGTGCACGCACAAACGAATCAGTTTCTTCATTACAAATTACACAACATAATTTTAAACAAACAGCAGTTTTGTTTTTACTTACTTGAAATTAAAATTAAATTCAAGCATAAACATTCGTATTAGATCTTGCTAGATATTTTGTAAAAAATACGGGTTGTAGTACATTTGCTTAAAATGCGAATTGATATTGTGTTTTTTATTTTATTTGAATTCAAATGTTTTGTGACAGACTATAAAATGTTTTTCATTTAAAATTGCAATTCTGGTGAAGTTTGTCTTGAGAACGGAATTAACATATTCCACCGTTCCCACATCAATTTCTATTTTAAGCTTAGCTAAGACAATTCTTTGTTTCAAAGACATCAGTTTATCATCCAAATGAATCGGTATGTCGCTTACTGTGAAAGAACAATACAATGATTTATTAATTTAATCGTGAATGAAACTAAAATGTTTATTCTTTATAGTACAGTCATCACTCGCTTTTATGTCCAGTCAAACTGCAACCTGCACAGATCCAGATCGGCCGTCACATAATGCACCATACGTATAGAGTCTATGCAGTTATATATTTAATAATTGGTAGAAGAAACAATATTGACCCTGATTTGCATCCTTTATACGCGACAGCAGACAAAGGTCTTTGTTTTCTACAGTTGTGTTCTACGTATAATCGAGTATATACGGTTTGTATCGTTCTTCTGTGCATTATACAGTTTGTTTCTTCACTCAGGAGACGAATATGATATCATTATCTCATTTGTCATTACTTTTTTTAAGAAATTGCTGAAATTTATTTTTATCTCAATTCCAGACTTCTTGAAGGAAACGAAATTATAAATTATCTTGGAATATATTTATATGTATTTGTGCGCCAGATAGATGTTGAGTAGTTTTGCAGCGCGACGATAACATCACCTTGCAATGAGAATGCCAACCGGTCAATATTACGAAAAGTACTAGATCTAAAAAAAAAAAGATGTTTATCATGTTTAGATATTTAAATTAGGTATTACCAGACTTAATATGTTTCCAAATATTGAATTCAGCTTGATATCACAAATCTTAGCTAAATTTACTCAATTTACAAAGCCATTTTCTTTTTAGTACATACTATGTACGGAACTTGATATAATAAATCGTCTTCGTGACCGGACTTTGGTCATCTTCAAATTTACTTTCCAAAATCTTGAAAGTTCATAGACAAAAATCTTAACAAAGATTAATCTTAACTGTGCAATAAAGACGTCAATAAATTGCAAAACTCACATAAAAACGTGTGAGACTATTCCCACGGAGCTCTTTAATTCAGTATGTTAAAGAAGACGACGTCTCGTCTGACGCTTTTCGTCGACACTTTTGATAAACGTGTGTATTTCTATGTAAATCACTGATCTCGTTTAATTTAGAAACATGGTATGTCGAAAATAGCGGAAGACAAGCATTGTTCCTTGGCAGATTAGGAAAGGATTATTGCGCTCTCCTGTCACCTGAATTTTCTCGAAGATTAACCGAGAGCCGTCTGTAAGCTGTCTCAATTACAAGCATGACAGAAAACAAATATTTAGCCTGTAAGACTGAATGGAACAATGACATTTATAATTAGACATAGTTATTTGATATGATGATACAGTTTTACTAAGAAATATTTAAGACAAATAAAACGTTATCGGTGTATTAATTAGTACGTCTGCATCCGTTAGTCATATTTTACACCCGCTTTGAAAATGGGACGGTATATAAAAACTTTTTATCTGTCCGTCCATTGGTTTGTCTGTCCATTGGTCCATCTTCTTTGATACGGCTATAGCTCATATAACACTTCTTCTGTAATCATCAAACTTCAAATGTGGATGCGTCTTGTGATGACCATGTGTTAAGCACTAGAATTGTCTTTTGGGACCTATTTCCCAAGATGTATTATAATTTTCACACTGAGTCTATCTGAACCCATTCTCCATATTTTTATTCAAACTATCATATTATTTATGTCAGGGTTAGACTGTAATATTATACCTATTGACAACACACGTACATGCTGTATGTTTCTTGAAATGATCGTATACAGCGTACCCAAATGAGACTCCGTGGCCTACTTTCCAAGAATGATAAGTGTTTACAACTAGTGTCAGGGCTCTAATTCCAATATTTTTCACCTATTGCAATAAAATCAGCGTTGGATGGACGTGTGCGTCGCACCAAAAAGGCATCGTCTATTCGTCTCACAGTGTGACCAATATTCAATGACTTTTGTTTTTAAAAAACACAACTTAAGCTTGTGCTCCTTAACAGGGCTGTAACGGCTTCACCTTAGCTCCTATTGACATCAATTTACACTTCGTTTGCATCTAGGAATGATCGTAAATCGTTCTTTAAAAAATGTATTGTAGGTGCCTCTGGGAATTAGACACAACAACTTTGTGATTACAACCCACATTCTACGATAAACTGACCAAACTTAAACGTGCTGATACATGCGACATAGTCGGAGGTGGGGCAAGGGAGGAACATGAAAGTTACTGCTCCTCTACACTGTCTTTATCTCTAATAGAATAGGTTAATCATGGTAAATAATGTGTAAGTAAAAAGGAAATCACATGCAATCTGCATATAAAATTCAAATTCTATTGTAATAATCCCGATAGTATCTAAGCTCCGTAATTACATTCACATAGGCATAATTCTACAATATTCATAGAGCTGTTATTATTGTTTATGACTCATCTAAACTTATATTGCCGCAAAATATTTAAAAAATTTAAATCGTTTTGTTTTATTTAATTTTTAAGAATGAGTTAATAAATTACGTGGTAATGTTTGTTTCTCATCTTGTGTTAGTACATCTTGTATAGTTAGTGAAATATTACGTTTTTCATACAGCTTTGGCTTTTGTTTGTTTGTTTGTTGGAGCTGTTGATTTTTTACTTTAAAGGAAATTGGAGTCAAAACTGGTGCTAGATTAGTTATATATTGCTATCCAAGAATTAGTGAAAATGTAAACTCGGTCTGTATTCAAACAAACACCATCACCACCACCACCCCAAAAAATAATTTAAACAAATAAGTTCATGGAACGTTCTGGAGAATATTCTCTGCAAAAATCATACAAGATCCCAAAAAACACCAGCACCTTTCAGTATCGGCTTTAGCTTGTACATTTTGTTTTACTTAACGTATATTAACACCTACAATAAATATATCATTCTTGAAGGGTCAAACCAGGATAAAATTATACCAGGTCAGTACCCATCTAAGTACTACATATCTAAAATGAGAGTTTAATGGGGTTTTCCAGTTTGTGCCTTTTACTGTGAAATATTCATGACAGCGGTTGGATTGTGCTATGGAATAATTTAAAAGGAGTCATTCCTTTCTCAAATGCATTTTATTTATTCTTGTTGTAACAGTTTTGTGGTGGAATTGTACATGTAAATTAGGTGCGAAATATGGTCATAAACTATGTTTTGACTGACCCGGAAATGGAACCATAACCCCAGTAGATTTGGATCAGCTGTTATTCGTAAATAATTTGGTCAACAGCTGACAAGTCGTGATGTATGTAATGCACCATACTTATCATTATCACCCCCAGGAATCCTAAAGTAATTGGAATGTTGGTGAGCAGCAGAGAGGGCAAACAGACCTTTATGCTGAAACGTCATTTTCTTAAAAAATAAAGCTTCCTACGAAAAAAAAACATATGAGGCCAATAACGCCAAACCAAAGCCTCTATCTGACCGAGAGTTTCCCTAATTAGGTTAGTTTATATTGCTACTTTATCTTTTGTGGGTAATGTTGTTGTTTTTTTTTAATTTGCATGTATGTTTTGTTTACCCACCGGACGTTTCATTGAGGTCATGCCCTCTCTACTGCTGTTATTAAATAATTTTTAACCGAAAAAAATATTAAGACCATTACGAGAGCTTGATCTGGAATCATGTAAATTTATCGCTATAAATCTGTGTAAGGTTACTTGATCACTTCATCAGATGTTTTTAACCTTGATCATATCCCTATCTCTTTAACACCAAGTCTGATGAATATTTCTAAGGTTATATGTATGACTCCATTAAATACAGCTAAAATACAGTTATCTCTTATCACGTTAAGAATTTGTATATGTCTCTGAGTAACATAAATTATATCAGTATTTGTATGTCTGCCTCGAGAAGATATCCGAGTTGGACTTGACTGTTTGTCCAGCATTACATCATCGTAAAAAACTAAATTATTAATAAATCCATCAAGTTCATCAACACTCGGTGCTTCATTAATATCAGTGATAAAATTAATATCACCGTCTTCATACAATAATTTTGTATTCTCATTAAAATCTTTTAAGTATATCGTAACCTCTCTGATCATCTGCAGATAGTGCCACTATATAACCTATCCCATTTGAGCCATCTTGTTATTAAATTAAATAATAATTGTATCTTTCCACATCCAGACGGACCTATTATTCTCATTCTGATAGAATTCGGTAGCGTAGGATGAAGTTTGACTCTTTTTTTTCGTGTCACCGAGATATAAATTACATCCATATTATAAATATATGGATTTGTTTACGTTGCATAGTTTTAAAAACATCCAACCACTAATTTAGCCACAGCTACAACCAAACATTGAAATATAGCATATGGTAAAAAATGTGCAATATGTAGCAGATATTTGTTTGCTTTTACCTTAAATTCAATATAAAGATGGCATTGATATTGATACATTAATGTCAAAATGTCCAGGAACTCCATGAGCTAAATATCCAGGAGAAAAACGTCTTTCTGGATATAATTGTTTTGGTACTGGAACACGACTTGATATTCGACCGGACGCACGAGATCCGCCAAGACCTGGAGAGTATCCAAAACAAATGCTATTGATCAAGCATGTGACGTTCTAGATGTAGCGTATAAAAGCGTCATATATATTGCAGCTGTGCAGTTGATTCACTCGTTAAATTCAATATAAAATAAATTTTTCAAAGAATCATTAGCTCACTGGTTGGTAATTAGCATTAGAGGCCGGTAATTATTTTACCTATTATTATTATAAGGGAATCGATTTATAGCCCAAGATGATATTGGAGGGGTAGAGCAGTGATTAGTAAACTTGCAGATGCAGCAAATGTTACACGGTCTGTTGCTGAAAATTAGCTAGTACGACAGGCAATATGGCAAATTTATCTACCAATGCCTTAAAAAAAATGCGTTACGCACATTTTGATGCCAGTGTGCCTAATGAAGTTTATCAGGCAGATATTTTGTTTTACCACACAATACTATTTAAACCGGTAGCCGTCAATAACGTACGCGCAAATGAGCGTTGACTTTCATTTACATTGCAAGTAGATATTAGAAAGCAGAGACGTTATTGACTAAAACGGCTAATGAAGTTTTATTAGCTTTTGAAAGATTAATGGGCTTTTGTACAATCAGCTATCCAGGAGGTACTTGAGGTTTATATGTATATAAAATACATCCTTGTTGAAAGGTGCTATCAACTATATCATATACAAGACTGACTGCCTCCTCCATACAGATCATTCTTATATTTAATAATAGCTGCTGGTGTGACGTTTCTCTTCATGACTCAAAGACGTTAGGAAAATTGTCATCCATATTGATTTAGTTTTTCTTTGTTAAATGTTGGTACTACAAATGCGAAATCGCCCGGTCCTTCACATTCTTTTTCTGCTATTGTGTACATATTGTTGAGAAAGGGTTTTCTATGTCGGCGTAAATAAACTGTGTGTTTAAATAGTTCTTCAATAAAGCATTTTATTAACATTTTCGAGATCTGATCATATTTAATTTAAATGTATTATTTCAGTCATTTGTTGCATTACATCATCATAATAATATTGTGATAACGACGAAGACAACGTTTGCATTTTGTTGTTGGATTATTTGATTTCAGAATTTATGGATCAGAATACATTTTATAAAAGCCCATGTATCTTCAATCGCCACTATAAGTACAATAAACATTGTGAGTTCCATTCCACGGATAAATTCTTCAATATTCTGGAATATTTATCAATCTTATCTGTGGAGAATTTATCTCGTTGTGATTCTGGTTGTCCGTGATATTTTGGTGGAACCTCGGGCCACCCTAACACTGATCTGATCGATGATTGATAAATATCTACAACATAATCTCAAGAGTGTATTTCTATCGCAGCTGCTAATGTTGGTTTGTGAACTGTTACAGCTATTTTGATTCTTTTACTGTAATAGATTTGATTCTGCGCTGAAATTCATTGTTGATTTATTCGATCTGATAACTGTCCGTTGGAATAGAAACAAATACTCAGCTATTATTTGCCTGCGAGCCACCAAATGATTTTGATCAAAATATTTGGCCAACTATGATATACTCGTAATTGTGCGAGCGCAATTTCTTTTACTGGAATTTCAACTGGAAAGTTGACGCTAAATTTAGGTATGTTCGAGCTTGCTGACATCATCGTTGTTTGGACGGACTTGTATTAATGACGATCTGTTGCAGTAATTATTGCGATCGCAAAATTAATATTATTATTATTATTATTATTATTATATTTTTTTCTAAAACAGACGTAGTCATTGCCTCGTCGAAAATCTTAATCATTTCTGTAAACTCAACATCTGATATTATTCCGTCACTAAGACCTGATGATGTCAATGAAGATAACTTAGAGTATACTAGAGTCTCTGTAAGCAATTTTTATATACTCATGTAATTTGTTTTCGCTTTATGTAGATATTTTGGCAAAGATGTACGTTTGCGATATTTTTTTACTTTTGATGTATAGTCATCAACTTTTTAGTATATTTCGCCATTCAGGCACCTGACTGTATCTGTACTGTTGCACGTTGGTTGGTCAACTTATCATATTATGAAGGTGGTAGTTTAGTTACTAATTCAAGACACCAATAGTAAATCAAGCTTAGTCTTTATTTTTCAGATTCCACTTCAAATGTTACTACGTCGTTTCGATCTGGTAATATTAGCATAGATCCCGACAATTCTGTTAGTGGATAACGCCGTGGAATTGTTGTAGATATTGTAAATACTATTACACTTTGTACTGACAAACATTATATACCGGTAGCGTCAGAGCAGAGTATACAAAAATAATAAGGCGGTGACCACAATACTAATCCATATGCTACCGCATATACAACGTTGTCAGTGATCTTTTTTAATATCAACTAGTTTAATGTCGATAATTACAAGACTTCCGAAAAACTCGTTAATGTTTCTGTTTACGTTTCTACGAAAATTCAAGAGCTTGTTTATGTGAGAAGTATACTCATATCTAAGACTGATTATGTCACTACTGATTGTCATTAACGAGTTCATATTTGTGCCTAATTGTTCTATTACAGTCAAACACATCTATGCTGTTTTCAGTTACTCCAGTAATTCTGACGATAATTACTTGCAATTAAATATTACTCGTTTTCATTCTTCTTTGTTTATCATCAAATACAACCATTTCGTTTGGATCCACATTTTGCTAGATTTAACAATTCGGATATTTCATCACTAATAATTTTATTTACATTTTCGTGTGAAATTCTGTCAGTTGTTCTTTTTTGTTTAGATGAAGATCTTCCGTAAATATCAACCATTATATCTTAATATCTGTTTTAAGCGATAACGGTTAATTGTCGTGCACGACTGTATGAGGAAGGTTGGTTCCTTTTGATTCAGCGTTAAATACAGCAATTGCTTCACGGCCACATATTGGTGGATCAGTTATTGTCTATGCTGGTAATGCTGAATACCAGAGAGGAGCCTGATGTCTGCCGACATATTTGAACAATTATTTTGGTGGTGCCAGTCTATACGAATCAAAGTAAACAATTCCACGTGGATCAGTGCAAAGGTGACCCAATGCGTACCTGAACCAGAACTATTGTCAAGATTAATGATACCGGTTTCACAATTAATTTGGGGTATTTTGGTAATTGATCACGCATAAAAACCAAAAAAGGTTTTATTTTTAATTTTTCAGCACCATGCCATAAATCAAAATTAAACATTGGACGTATCTACGAGATATTTTGGAAAGTATGAGCCTTTTTCATATCGACGATTTCCTGGTATTCTTATTCCTCTTCCTCTTTTTAAAAATCCTTTTCTGTTATTGTATCAACAGGCATACTACCAACCTTTCCGGCAGTATCGCTTGAAACACAAAGTGCAGCTGTAGTTAGCATGGTTGGGGCTGCAGCAGCTATTAACGCTGGTAAAGTAGAAATATTGCAGCTGTTTTAATTGAATATATAATGGAACTCGGAACAAACTGGAGTTGAACTTCGGTCTTTGAGTCTAAAGCTTTTTTAAATTGATTGAGCTGAGTGTTAGTAAATTATAATTTGTTTGACCACCACTAGCAATTTGATCATTTTTTAACATTATTTTTTCCGCATTTACTTGCAAAGTTTATTATAATTTTGCTACCTGACCAGGAATTAAGGTGACCTTAACATGATTATATGTCCTAATGATATCATGAGTGATTAAATTACATGTTCGCTATTGGGGCATCAATGATTCCCATTTGTCCCCCAACACCTTCAAGCAACATTGAACATATCAACGACAGATTGTCTAACTAAATCCAAGTGTTCCAGCGAAAAGTTATAAATCTGTTACAGACTTGTAAGATTTAGTCGTGATATTAGCAATCCAGTATCTGTATTTTGATAACGTCCCATAAATGGCAACAGGTAATACATAAATAAGATCAAAATTCAATAATACATCTTCAGATGGTTCTTAATGACCGTTTATTCTTAAAGAAACTTCAGAAATAAATTGTTTGTCAACTATCATTATACTACGTGTTTGCTCATATAATCTATTAATATTTTTTAAAGCAGCAAAAATATGCCGTGGGGCAGAAATACCATGCAGTGGTGCTGTAAATAAAGTATTAATTGCACTTTGAACACTATCCGTGGTTACTGTTAATTATGCTAATATTGATTTACCGCCTTGATCCATAAAATAAGTAAGTTTCGTTAATATTAATTTACCAGCAGCAATATCAGCAGGTCTCCTGATAGCATCATCATCTTACTTCACGTTTATTAATAATTACAACTGTATGCTTGGCTAAAAAATAACCTTTCTGACAGTTCTGCAAACCATGAAGATGCGAGATAAAGGAATTGAACATGAGTAGTAATAGGGGGCACTATAGGGTCTATGGAAAACCCAGTCAAAAACAGCTTGGGGCACTATAGGGTCAAGATTTATAGGGTCAATGGAAAATCCAGTCAAAAACAGCTTGGGGCACTATAGGGTCAAAACAGCTTGGGGCACTATAGGGTCAAGGGAAATGGAACAGGGTGGGTCTATATAGCGTCAAGGGAAATGGAACAGGGTGGGCCTATATAGCGTCAAGGGAAATGGAACAGGGTGGGCCTATAGAGGGACAAGGGAAAAAATGGCGACAATGAAAGCTAATATCTTTTCGAGATTTATGAGTGGCCCTGAAAAGGACCGTTATGTGTAATGTTAACGTTGTCTTGTTAACACATATGGCATCTCACAGATCTTCTTCTTTTCCTTAAACTTCTCCTCACTGTAGGTCCATAGAAGAGAACTCTCTTCAAGCAACCTTGTCTTTCTACGTAGACCCTTCTTTTCCAAAACGATGTCTCCGTCCTAAAATCAAACGGTCACGACGGTACTTTTAGATATTTTAGCTGAGTTAAGGAGTCTGAAACAAATGTATCAGACTTCTTTATCACGACCGAAGAGAAAAAGACCTTCTCGAGCGAAACAACCCGATCTCTCTGTGACTACGTCTACCTTACCACCGTTAGTGATTTCTACCAAATCATTGACAGGAACCACCAGTCCCGAAGTAGGCCTTGGCCGTGGCAAAGGCTTAAGACAGCTCAAAAGGATTTCGTCCCGTTTCTGAGTTTGTTTTGTTTTAAACAATCAAAGCACCAACGGTCCTTTTCAGGGCCACTCCAATTATTTCGAAAAGAAATACTATTTCAATTGCCTAATTCAATGAAAACTCAAAAGTCCTTTTATATATTTTTTAAAATCCATGATGTACGTGTGAGTGAAGGAATGTGTGAGTATAGGTTCTTATTCTATCAAATCAAAACCAAGAGACACTTACGTTTTTTCTCTCTGGTGTATTCTATTACAAACGTTACAATTCAATATCACAACATAACATAACACAATACCATTTTTAAAAAGTTCATAGTTTTTTCTTCTGTTTCACTCTTTCTATTTTTTCATTTTCTTTACTGTCACAGCTTTTTCTTTTTCTTCTTCTTCTTCTTCTTCTTCTTCTTCTTCTTCTTCTTCACTTTCATTTCTTCTTCTTTTCTTGTCTTTGTGAACGTGTCGGGGTTTTTCCTTGGGGGAGGGTACCTCTTCCTTCCCCTCCTCCTGCTCCTGTTGTTTCTTAGGGCAGTTTGGAGACCAATGTCCTTTCTCTTTACAATAATAACAGGTATCTTGACTTTTGTCTCTATTGGTATCTTTTTTCTTTTTGTCACGATCTGAACATTCTGTAGCCCAGTGCCCTTTCTTCTTACAGATATAGCAAGTATCTTGACTTTTATCTCGATAGGAGGAAGAGTAGGCCGTCGGCTGGTCTGAAGAATACTTTCGTATGACCGCACGTAAACCTCTGATGAGAAGTTCCACTTGTGTAGGTTCTTCCATCGTTCTGGTCAATGTGAGAGTGAAATGAATACTGAACGGTTAGACACTAGCCCTTTATATATGCACAGATTGGACATGAATATATAGGGTTATGGTCTTTAAAAGGTAGTCATTTGACTTTTTGCAGACAAGATGAAAAGGCCACATCATGTTGTCGAGAAAGGAGAAAACAGTAAGAGACAGAAACGTAATGTATCGCCTAGCACAGTAGCTGAAGTCTTGGCTCAAATTCATGCCAGTGATTTTGAAGATGACATGAGTGAGCCCGAATCTACACCCAGACAATCGACATCCAAACAAAGTACATCACCCTTAGTAAACCCTGAAAATTACTATCACATTCGAGAGACGGAAAAGCGTTCCTCTCGAAAATTTAGAACAACGGCTTACACGTATGCCGTAAAGTTTAAAGATTTCAAGGCCAATGTACCTTTGGAGAATACAGAAGGCTTCATTACCAAGGTGTGGGATTCTGTGTTAACTGCATTGAAACAGCAATGTCAAGCCAAAGAAGACGATCGCTTGAGACTTTCTATTCATCACGATAATTTAAAGTCTCCCGTTTGGATCGAGTTTACTAGCCCATCAGAATTAACCCCTTCCAAAGTCATTGACAAAATAAACATGTGCAACAATCCAATGACACGTTTCACATCACCGATGGAAAAGCCACACTGTTCATGACCCACGTGTCTCTTCCTGAGGGGACCGGACGCAAAAAAGTGTTATTGGTGGACAGCCTTCGTAACATGAAGCGAAGCCTCGTCCGAATTAACAATCCTCAAGACCAGATGTGTTTAGCCCGTGCCATCGTCGTGGGACAAATGTATGTCAACAAGAACGAGACGATAGAATGGAAAGAGCCTGGGAAACTATTCGACAATCGGACCGAGCCAAACAACGAAGTGAAGCAGAACTCCTGTTACAGCAAGCGGGGATATCCAAAGATACCCCTTGCGGTATTCCAGAAATGCAAAAATTGCAAGACGTCTTGGCTCCACGTTACACTTTGAAAGTACACCCTCAAGAAGTGCGTGGTCCTCTTTTGTTTCGAGGCCACGATTTCAAAGACGGAAAATACATTCACGTCTATCATCACGATGGTCATTTTGATACCATTACCAGTATCACTGGATTTCTGAAATTCAGTTACTACTGTGAAAAATGTGACTATGGTTATAACAATCGAGAACAACACAAACATTGTGGATCGAAATGTGAGGGATGTTTGGCCTCTCAACCTTGTCTGGACAAAGGACAAGTACGAGTGCATTGCCCTGTGTGTCAGCGCACTTTTGTCAGTCTTACCTGTTACCAACAACATTTGAAGATGCAAGGTTCACAGCAGAAAAGTACTTGTCAGCTTCTGAGATTGTGTCCTACTTGTGGACAAGGCATACGTACCAATAGTGTTAAGTTACACGTTTGTCGAGGGAAGAAACGATGTCACATTTGTCGCCAAATTGTGGACTTGGAGCACGAATGCTTCATTCAAAAATATCAACTCCGACCAGAAGATACCCAGAAGAAAGGAAATTTTATCTTTTTTGATTTCGAATGCATGCAAGAAACTGGTATTCACATTCCTAATTTCTGCGTGGCTCACCGTGCGTGCGAGCAGTGCATCCAAGAACCTATCTTTAGTCATTGCCCTCACTGCAGCAAGATTCCTGGAGGACGTGAAAAAATCTTTCGAGGGTCAAATACGCTAGCCGATTTTGCCCAATGGATCCTAAACCCTATTGACGAAACGTGGAGTCCAGAAGACATCGAACGTTACGGCAATTGTCATCTTCATGCCACGGTCATGGCTCACAATTTCTCGGGATACGATGGGCAATTTCTGCTTAGATACTATGCGGAACAAAGTACCGAACGTCCTCAAGTGACTTTGAACGGAGCTAAAATCATTTCTATGCAAGTAGGACAAGTACAGTTTAAAGATTCGATGAGTTACTTGGCCATGCCTTTGAGTCGCTTGCCTAAAACGTTTGGTATGACAGAAATGGTTAAAGGTTATTTTCCACACTTTTTTAATACCGAAGCCAATCAACATGCCATTCTACCCCATTTGCCTGAGGTTGACGACTACGACCCCGACAACATGCGCACCGAACAACGAGAAGCTTTCCATGCTTGGTACCAGACTCACGCCTCGGACCCCTTTGACTTTCAAGAAGAAATGTTAAAGTATTGTCGATCTGACGTGGACATTTTACGACGCTGTTGTGGAAAATTTCGAGAACTGTTCATGGAATACGGAGGGATCGATCCTTTGAAAGAAGCTTGTACCATTGCCAAAGCATGTTCCTTAGTGTACCGAAAACGCTTTATGCCCGAAAATACTCTAGCGGTCATCAGTCCTCAAACGACAAATTTTGTCAAACGTCAATACTCGGTTAAAGCCCTACGCTGGCTCCATTACTTGTGCGACAAGGAAGACAAATGGATCCAACACGCTCGCAACGGAGGAGGCGAAAAGACCATCGGAACGTATTCGGTAGATGGTTGGGACTTAGAAAACCCTCAGATCGTGTACGAGTTTAACGGATGTTTATTTCACGGATGTCCCCTATGCTACCCTCAGCGTAACACCAAAAATCAGTTTTTACAACGAACCATGGAAGATTTGTACCAGACCACTTGTCAACGACGTTTGAAGTTAGAACAACAAGGATACCAGGTAGTGGAAATGTGGGAACACGAGTACGACCAGCGTTTGAAAATCGATCCCGAGTTTAAACGCATCGTAGAAAGTTACAAGTGGGTGGACCCCCTGAACCCTCGGGATAGTTTGTACGGAGGACGAACGAATGCTACCTGTTTGCTGTACCAAGCGGACGAGGAGAAGGGAGAAGAAATCAAATACTTGGACGTGTGTTCGTTGTATCCTTACGTGTGCAAATATTGTCACTTTCCCGTAGGGCATCCAGAATTAATGACAGAACACATTGACCTGGACCACATTCAACAGTACGAAGGATTAATCAAATGCAAAGTTTTACCTCCCACAGACTTGTACCATCCCGTTTTACCTCACCATTGCCAAGGAAAACTGATGTTTCCTTTGTGTCGCACATGTGCCGAAATGTGCAACCAAGACCAACCTTGTCAGCACAGCCAGGAAGAACGTGCCTTGACAGGAACGTGGGTGAGCGTGGAATTGTTTAAAGCTCTGGACCTGGGTTACCAACTGTTAGAAGTGTACGAAATTTATCACTTTCCCAAGGCACAACAATACCGCAAGGGCGACGAGACACAGAAAGGTATTTTTGCAGACTACGTGGATGCCTTTTTAAAACTAAAACAAGAAGCTAGTGGCTATCCTTCCTGGTGTCACACTCCCGAAGACCAAAAGATATTCAAAGAAAAATATAGGGAGCAGGAAGGTATCACTTTAGACCACATCGAGAAAAACGAAGGACGGCGATCGTTTGCCAAAGTGATGCTCAATTGTTTGTGGGGTAAAATGGCACAACGACCCTCTTTACCCAAGACGGAGTATTTGTCCGAGCCGTCTCGCTACTTCCAGATGATTCACGACCCAACCAAAGTCATGAAACACGTGGACGTCATTCGTGAGGACTTGATCTTAGTCAATTACGAAGAAGAACTAGACTTTGTAGAAGCCGACAAATTTGGAAATGTCATCATTGCGGCTTACGTGACAGCCCACGCTCGTTTAAAATTGTACGAAGTGTTAGAACTGTTAGGAGATCGGTTGTTGTATTTTGACACGGACAGTTGCATCTACATTCACCGACCGAACCAGTGTAACCCTGTCATCGAAGGAGACCGTTTAGGAGCCTGGACCGATGAACATCCCAACGACAAGATTCTATGTTTTGCAAGTGGCGGTCCTAAAAATTACGGCTACGAATACCGAGACCCACAAGGAGAAATGCACACCGAATGTAAAGTGAAAGGATTGACTCTCAATTATCGCACCAGTCGAGTGGTAAACTTTGACGTGCTACAAGAAGCCTTACAGTCGGGACAGGATGAAACGTTTAAAGTGACTACCCACGAACCACACAAGATTGTCCGTTTACCTACACACCAAATCGTTAGCCGACCTTTGGAAAAAGTCTATCAAATCGTGTACCAAAAAAGAGTACGACTTCCCAATCACTTCACTCTACCGTACGGTCACATCGAAATTGGGCAGCATATAAAAAGGACTATTGTCTAAGGCCCATAGTTCATTTGTCACTACATTGACCAAGCGAAACGAAGATGAATCCATTTAAAGAGACATCATTCAAATTTTGAGGGTTGTAAAACAAATGTACCTTCCTCAAGTGTGAAAAGTACTGAATGGATAAGACCTATGCATTGTAACGGTCGTTGTCCGGAAGGAAACTGTAAGTGTCCTTGCGGTATGCACTGTAATTGCGTTACAGAGTGGAGCGATTATAAACCTTGCGATTGTAGTGATGCCAGATGCTGTGGCCTTAGCGATTCAGCAGGATATCGTGGGAACGTTGCTATGACTACTACCCCTATATCTACCGTGGAAAGTGATGCTGTGCGTGTCAAACCTGAGGGATACGAAAGCGATGCCACACGTTATCGTGGACTCCTAGGAATTTCACCGTACCTACATCAAACTGAAGTGAGGAGAGTTGAATATTCGTTCCCTGTGCGCTTGCCTGAATACTGTCACTTTAAAAGTCGACTCCAAACCTTCAAAGATAAATGGCCAAAATATTTGCCTGGACCAACTCCTGAAGAATTAGCCAGAGCTGGATTTTTCTACTCGGGCGTAGGAGATAAAGTCAAGTGCTTCAGTTGTGGTGTGTCCATTTACGAGTGGGAACATAAAGATTCCGCTTACCTGGAACATGCTCGATGGTCTCCGAATTGTCAATACCTACCTTTAGTAGGACCAAGGGATTGGAAGTGACACTACTACTTCATGGCGTTGAACAAACCAAGACCAGTATATAATATAAAACATAATATTCAAGGATTACCCCGTGAATTACAAGAGAAGATCTACAAGGACGTTTGGCAAAGCCTTGCGAAAGAAAAATCTCAAGGAGTGACTGTAGAACTTTTGTGTCGTGAAATTCACAAGAGGAAAGTGACAAAAATTAACGATTGTATTAGATTTCTTTGTTTTTTTTTGGTACGATTACACCTGAAAATGTTTTGATCCTTTTTCAACGTTACATTAGGTAGTGGGACAAGTGACACTACTGCTCCATGGCGTTGAACAAACCTAAACCAGTATATAATATAAAACATAATATTCAAGGATTACCCTACGAATTGCAAGAGAAGATCTACAAAGACGTTTGGCAAAGCCTTGCTAAAGAAAAATCTCAATGGGTGACTGTAGAACTTTTGTGTCGTGAAATTCACAAGAGGAAAGTGACAAAAATTAACCAACGTGTTAGATTTCTCTGGATCAAGGGTATTTTTTTGCTCCGTTACCAATTTACTACGTTTACATCTGAAGATACTTTGATCCTTCTTAACCGTTACCCTGAATGGCAGTGGGACGAAATTACACGTTATATTAATCACTTTCGCTTTTTGAGCAAATTTAATTCTGTGTTTAATTCTGGGTTGAATCTACACTGATGATCTTTGACCTAAAGAAGTATAAAAGAGAACAACCATGCCACAACCTTTATCACTAGTGATCCAACAGATTCCATGGAAGGATATCAATGAGAAGATTCACACAGTGAAAGATTACGAACACTTATTACAAGAACTATACCCTATGAATTGGGGTCGACGTGTCGTGTGTGTTTTAGTGACTTGCTTTCTGGGATTTCGTTTACCTGCCGATTCCTTGTGGACACTTTACGAACACTACCTATCAAAAAAATAAGACAGTATGGTGACTCCTTTAAATGTCCACGAGAGACTTATTCTGTTCAAAGCCTTACGTTTTCATTTGGATACGTCTCGACCTTTCCAAGAAAAAAAGATTCGTCAACTTTTACGTACGGAAGCAGTGTACGAAGATGTGTGTGTAGCTTGTGATTTACACCCTCATTGGACAGATGTACGTCACTGGAAAAGTTGGGATTTTGAGGCGTGGACAAACGAAGTATCCCATTATGCCCAAGCGTTGTGTTCCTAAAATTCATCGTCGTGTGAAAAAAGTCACTTTTAATCCTGTGTTAGTAACAGTACCAGAAGAAGAAGAAAAAGAATCTATCACCCAAGACAATCCTTCTGTTCAAGACAGAACTGTCATGGACATTCCCCCACAAAGACCCTTTCGAGAAGACACCTATGTGACTGTACCCCCTGTAGAGGAGACTATAAGAACATTACGCACTACCTCTAGGAGACGTTCATTACCCAAATCATGTTGTACAGAGACTTGTTTATATACCACTTTGATCGTTTCCCTGTGTATTTTATCCCTGTATTTATCCATTTGGCTTTTATGTATATTTGTCTTTCGTGTTGCATTGAAATAAACGTGTCTTGAAAAAAAGTATAAAAACCTCTTGTCTTGTCTGTTTTTGTGTCAATACTGTCATACCCTACACGACAATGGCTCACTCTACTATTTCTACTACTCCTTCCTCCTCCACATTCAAAGTCATTGACGAACACTTAGATCATGCTAGTTGGGAAGCCTTGTATCTTCGTCATCCTTTTAACATGTTAATTGCTGGACCGAGCGGTTCAGGCAAAACCGAATTTGTCAAACGTTTGATCGAACATAAACATCATTTGATCGATCGTCCACCTCAGCGTATCGTGTGGTGTTACAAAGAGTGGCAAACGTCATACAGCCTCTTGCAAGAAAGTCAAGGTGATTCCATTGTATTTGTGGAAGGCATTCCTAAAGAAGACGAGGGGATCGTGTCTGACCCTAGTCAAACGCATTGGGTTATTTTTGACGACATGTTAGGAGAAGACGAAGACGAAATTAAACTGTGGTTTACACGTAAAGGGCATCATCGTAATGCCAGTGTCATTTACATTACACAAAATTTATTTCAACAAAGTAAAGCCCATCGTACCATTAGTCTCAATGCTCATTACGTGGTCTTGTTTAAAAGTCCTCGAGATAAATCACAAGTGCAAGTTTTAGCCAAACAGTTAGGAACACCTTGGCTAACTCATGCGTACGATGATGCCACTCAAACACCACACGCCTATTTACTCGTGGATTTAAAACCCACTACTCCTGATTATTTGCGATTTCGTACCGATTTGTTTCACGACTGGTGTCAAGACGGAGGACCTGTCGTGTACACGTCCTCCTCGTCGACATAACCCTATGAAGCACTAAAAAAATCTATAAAAACCTTGGGTTACTTTGACCTGGTCTCATACATCGTCAACATGACATCCCTTCAGTCTCATCTTCCCATCAAATTGATTCGTGCCTTGTACGGCATCAGTCGCGAAAAAAATCCACAAAGACGTGCTCACGTCTTAGATGCCAGTCTCAAAGAAGTCTTACGATGGTTTACGGTGACAGCACGTCAAATACTGCAAGGCATCATTCACATTCCACATCAAACCAAACGCTTTTTTGACAGAAACAAAGTAGCCTTGACGCAACTGGCCAATCCTCGCATTGACACTCAAATCAAAAAGCAAATCATATTGAAACCTGGAGGTAGTGGTTCTCTAGGAGGTGTCATCATTCGTTCCCTTTTAAAATGGGATCCCAATACTCCCAAAGTTCATCCCAAGAAGAAAAAAAAAGCCAAACCAACCCCTAAGAAAAAGAACAAGGGTACCAAGACCAAAGCACAGAAAAAGAAAAGTCCACAGAAAAAAGCGGTCACCCGCAAAAGAGGCACTTCGGCCAGGACACAACCTTACCTTCGTCAACCACGACCTGTAAGAAAAGATCTACAAGGACGTTTGGCAGGGACTACGTTGCCAGTAGCCTCAGGGGCTGCCACTTCTCCGTTGCGGGTGATGCCAGCCAAACCCAATTTGACACCCGTTTTTCCTAATTTGATGAAACATTGGAAATCTGCGTCTCCCAAAACGTCTCCTCCACCGGAGACACCCTCATCGACATTAGCGGCAGTAGCAGCTGCTCACAAAGTACCTGCCCCGAAAGTCAAAGTCCAAGAAAGATCTGGCATGTTAAAGAGTTTACTAGATTTGTCCAAACAAGAACTGTCCCGATTGAGTCCATTGCGAACTCCTTCATGGCGTGTGTTACCTGCCATGAAGTTGATACGACGCAAAGATAATCAGTGGCGTCGCATTCCAGTATAAAAATATGACTTGAGGACCACGACGTCAATCAGTATTTTTTCTGTGCTGATGCTGAACACTCAAGGATGCCTCCTCAAAAACATGCACACCACCACTACTCTTGTCGTTCTGCTGTCCAAAAAGGAACAAGACAATCTCGTCATCTCACCAAAAGCTTTAAAACCAAACATCAACGTCCTTCCCTCCAAAGACGTAGACCTTTAAAGAAAAAGAAGAGACACCAAAAAGGAGGATCCTTTGACAATTTTGGGAAACACATTGTTACCTTTTTGACGAAGCGCTAGTTCCCAAAAAAGTAAATAAAAGAGAGTGTATACCAAGTCATTGACACTAGTGGTATTGTGAAACGAACAAGCAAAGATGGCACCTCGCAGAAAACATTTTTCTACACTCCACAAAGGAAAGAAAAGGAAAGGACGTTTAGCCAAACATCGACACGTTCTTCGTCAAAGGACACAAAAGAAAATACCCAAACGTCAAAAGAAAAAGAGAAGTCACCAAAGGGGAGGATCTTTAATAACAAAATTTATCAATTCAGCTAATAACCGAACTGGTATCTTTAGCCCTGGTTTTGAGGATTTAGCGAGGCATGCCGCTGCCTTTTTGAGAAGCCAATAGAAAAAGAAGATAAAAGAGGGTGTGTATCAAGTCTTTGACGTTAGCATAATTCTGGAACGAACAAGCAAAGATGTCACCTCGCAGAAAACATTCTTATGCACCCCACAAAGGAAAGAAAAGGAAAGGACTACCTCCACGTTTAGCCAAACACGGAGACGTGTTGTCCGTCCTGTCCAAAGCCTCTCCACCCATGCGAAAACAAATCATTAAAACAGCCTCCAAAGATGTCATCGATACCGTGTGCGAATGTTGTTTGAATGTTTTGAAAGGCACGATACCTTTGTCTCCACACCAGAAGAAATGCTTCGCCAAACATCGGCACGTTCTTCGTCAAATGGTTCAAAAGAAAATACCTATTCGTCAAAAGAAAAAGATGTTGGTGCAACGTGGAGGATTTTTGCCCATTCTTGCTCCTTTGTTGGGAGGATTAGCGCAAAGTGTGATGACCGGTGTGTTGCCAGGTTTGATACAAGGGATGACTCAAGGGATGGGTAGAAGATAAAAGGACACTATGGATCACCACAATCTCAGACATAACCTTTGAAAGCTCATGGAAGGACGAAAACTAACTTTGGTTCCTTACAAACGATGGATGGAATACCATCATTGGCAAGAACAACGAACCCCTCATTTACCCCCCAATCCTAATTTGGCAGAGATGTCCCAATTACAACACGAATTGCAATCCTTGATCAATCGTCACGATTTATCCGAAACCGAAAAATCACAAAAGTACGGTCAACTCTTGAAACGGCTACAACTCTTTCATCAGAAAGCTGTGGAACAAACAGCTCAACCCACTTTGTCCGATTTTAAGGCTCTAATGAATAACCCGTCACCCTCACCCTCTACAGCAGTTAAAACAGACGTTACCCCACCATTACCCAAGGAAGAAGAACCCCATGATCTCTTTCAAACACCCACTACCACCCCCATTCCGAGTAAGATTGCCGCTTCCTTATTGACCCCTTCTCCCACTCCCCCACGAAAAGAACTCAAAAATTGGGTTAAAAAGATGATGGCTACTCCTTCTTCGACAGATGTGAAAAAGAAAGAAAGCAAACCAGAAGTGAGAAAAGAAAAGAAGGTCAAAGAAGCTATCCCATTACCTCCGCCACCACCACCACCACCATCACCAGTACCCTCGACGTCAACTCCTGTGGCACATCGGACACGTAAAACCGTTTCCAAACAACCCGCATTTCGTCCCACCCAAAGCAATATCCTGGAAGAGTGGGTACCTTATTAACAAAAAACCATGGAGAAGGTATTAGCCAGCATTTACTACGATCCAGCTCACCCTGCAGGTTACGGAGGCATTCAGAAATTGTATCGTGCTGCCAAAACTCGCCTGAAAAAGCTCCGTTTACCAGCAGTACAACGATGGTTACAAGAACAAGCGACGTACACTTTACACAAACCCATTCGACGAAAATTTCACAGAAGTCGCACTCAAGTGGAAGGCATCGATCATCAATGGCAAGCCGATTTAGCTGATGTCTCTCATTTAGCCACTTACAATCGTGGCTACAAATATTTGTTTTGTGTCATCGACGTCTTTTCTAAATTTGCCTGGGTTGTACCATTGACATCCAAATCGAGCGGAGAGTTAGTACGAGCTTTGCAACTGGTGTTGAAACAAAGCGGTCGTCACCCTCTTCGATGGCAAACCGACAAAGGCACCGAATTTCTGAACCAAGCTTTCCAACGAGAATTAAAGAAACGTGACATTCATTTTTTCACTACCGAAAATCCTGAAACCAAAGCCAGTATCGTGGAACGTTTTCAACGTACCTTGAAAGAACGCATGTGGAAATATTTTACGCATCAACACACTCTCAAGTACATCGACATCTTACCGCACTTAGTCCAAGCCTACAATCAATCTTAGCATAGAATCATTGGACGTGCCCCACAAGAGGTGACACCTGACAACGAAGTGACTGTTTTTGAGCGTTTGTTTGGTACGTCCCGGGCGATGGCTGTCCCCGAGAAAGGTAGAGAAGTGTTAACCCCGGGAGATTGGGTACGCATTGGTAAAACTAAACGCACTTTCGACAAAGGTTACTTACCCAACTGGACCACCGAATTGTTTCGTGTTACTGGACGAGTGCGTGATCGTCATCCTACCGTCTATAAATTGGAAGACATGAACGGAGAAGTATTAAAACGAACATTTTACTTGCCTGAGTTACAACGTGTCACCAAAAAAGAAGACGACGTGTACGACATTGAAAGTATTCTCGAACGAAGAACTCGTAAAGTAGGAAAACGTCGTATCAAAGAAGTCAAAGTACGTTGGAAAGGATATCCTCCTAGTTTTGATTCTTGGATTGACGCTGCGCAAGTCATTGACTATAAAAAGAAGTGATCATCATGCCCTTCAATACAGCTTCATCGACCACAGTGACTACTCCTTCACCCACTTCCTCTCTGCAAGATTTACAAAAACAACCCTTGTGGGTGTGGTGTGGAGAACGTGTCCCTAAAACGCAAATCGTCTTTTTCTGTCAAATCTTTGTAGTGTATTGTGTCATCGGTGCAGCCATTGCTAATTTGATTTTGCAACAAGGAGACAAACAATTGTGGACCATTTTACTCAGCAGTTGTATCGGGTATCTTCTTCCCAATCCTTCCCTGAAATACTCTTACAACGGGAACAACAGTAACACTATTGGGAGCCCTGCGTCCAACGTTAGTCATTCTCCTGACAGTCCCCCTTCCAATTACAATCCTCTTTTAGACACTCCTTTAACCTCGAGTGACTCCTCGGACAGAAGAACATTGGAAATATGAACAACACGATTAACCAATTTTACTTAACGTTACCTAGTGACAGTTCCATGGAGGTGTTTCCTAACAACACGTTGTGCTGTTACACGTCTAAATTACCTCAAGCCATGCATTTGGATCAAGATGATCATTGGGAAGTAGCTTTAGCGGAAATAATACACCCGACACAAATCAAAAACATCGTCGAAAATCAAAACACTTTTACAGTAGAAGTGCATGACAAGCAATTGCAACAAGCCTTAGACGAACGAGGCATCACTGGTATAGACACCAAGAAATCAAATGAGCCCTTAACGAAACAACTGTCCACTCATGTGATTACCATTCCTGCAGGCTACTATTTTAGTGGTCAACATTTAGTGACTACGATTGCCAACAGGTTCAATACTGTGTTTGGTAAACCCCTGGACAAAATCAAAGAAAGTGTTACCTTTGAGTACATTAAAGTAGCTCGTCGCCTCTTGATCAAATTTTCAGAGAAGAAAATAATAACCATTACCTTTTGTCCTGAATTGTTTGATATTTTAGGTGGAGACCTCAAGATGCTCCCGAACAAAAAAGAAATACCAGGCATAAGTAGTAACGTGGACTTTGTAAAATATTTTCGATCCCCTGTAGAAATGAACCAAGGTGTCAACTTGATGTTTGTGTACTCCGATGTGGTGGAGTACAACCTGGTAGGACACACCTCTGTACCGTTACTACGTGTCATTCCTTTCAAAGTGGATACCACTGCCGCTGACGAGGAAGGTGGAAATACCTATCACGTTCACCGTGAATTTGTACATCCTCATTATTTACCTGTCAGTAAGTCGTATTTCGACAGTGTCAACATTACTATAAAAGGAGAACTAGGACAAAATATTCCATTTACCAAAGGGAAAGTCACAGTGAAACTCCATTTTCAAAAACGATTCTCAAACAACTGAAAAACTAATGTATCCTGTGTACCAAGGAGTCACTCGACAACGAGGACATGGTTTAGGAGATATGTTTAAATCAGCCTTTCGTTCCGTGGTCCCTGTTTTGAAACCGATGGTGACACGAGGATTGCACGCCTTAAAAGATGCCGCATTGACTCACGGCAAAGATTTTCTTCAAAATGTTCTCATTGACAAACAAAACCCCAAAGAAGCTTTTTTGAGAGCAGGCAAAAATGTCTTGCTTCAAACGGGTAAAGAGGTTTTGGGTCGACGAGAAAGTCCTATAAATGCCCTAAACGGTACCGAGTCTGGCATTCCTGCTTCCCTGAGGACACAGCAAGGACAAGGTAGAAAGCGTCGACGAAGACACCTTTTCAAAAGTCTCCATACCTCTAAAGCTAGAAAGACAAAGAAAAAAAGAACCGCTCGAGACTTAGACATTTTTGATTATTAAAAGTAAAAATGATGCACCAAGAATCTTGTGCCTGTTCCAAGTCGGAACTGGATCTCTTTGCCATGCCACCCACGATGATGACCATGCAAGAAGCCCAATGGGTTGAATTTCATCCCGTCTCCTCTTTGACGGATTCAGCTCCCAACGAGTTTGAAATCAAAGGACAACCCGAAGATTACATCGATCTCAACAACAGTTACTTGTATTTGAAAGTGAAAGTGACCAAAACAGACAACACCAATCCAGCAGTCGATGCCCGAGTAGCTCCTGTCAACAATTTCATGCATTCCTTGTTCAGCGATGTGGATTTGTACATGAATAACAAACTGATCAGCAGTAGTATGGATACTTACCCTTACCGAGCGTACCTCGAAAATCTCTTAACGTACGGAAAAGAAGCCAAAAACACTCATCTAGATGCTTGCGTGGTATGGAAACATGACACAGCAGATAAGTTTAACGAAACAGACTTGCCCGCAGCCGCTGTGGGTGACAATCCTGCCAATCCTCACAATGTAGGTTTTAACGACCGTCGAAAGAAAATTCTGCAAGGCCGTAGTTTAGAACTGTTCGATCGTTTACATTTGGACATGTGGTTTCAAGAAAAGTATTTGCTGAACGGAGTAGATATCCGCTTGAGACTGAATCGTAGTAGTGCTGCTTTCCATTTGATGGCTCATACCAACGAATACAAAACCATTATCCAGGAGGCCAGGTTATACGTGCGTCGTGTGGAAGTGTTACCTAAAGTTGGAAATGATATCAGTCACACTTTGAGCAGAACGACAGCCAAGTATCCGATACGACGCGTGGAAGTCAAAACTTTCACCATTGCCACTGGACTCCGATCTAAGATCGAAGATCATCTGTTCCAAGGACAGTTACCCAAACGTTTATTCATCGGTATCGTCAACAATGCAGCCCTCAACGGGGACAACACTAAAAATCCTTTCGAGTTTCAGCACAGCAAAGTATCCAAAATCGAAGTCAGTCGCGATGGCAAAACTTTGTGTACCCGACCCTTCGAACCCGACTTTGGCGAACAGAAGAATTACTTGAGGTCGTACTTGTCACTGTACGAAGCCACAGGTCAGTTAGGAACCAACACCAGTCACGGTATTTCCTACGACGATTATGCAAAAGGTTACACTTTGTGGGCTTTTGATTTCACTCCAGACCAAGGCAGCGACGAGGGACATTTCCACCCTATAAAATCAGGGCAACTGCGTGTGGAACTTCAGTTTGCAGCACCTCTTACCGAAACGGTGAATGTCATTCTGTATGCTGAATTCGATAATACCATAGAAATTAACAGTTTGAGAGAAGTCATTCTAGACTATTAGACACTATGGAAGACATTTGTCCTTCTTTGAATAGTGAAGAATCCATGGAATGGAAGGTGTCAGAAAAAGCAGATCCCCAAGACCAAAAAGAAGAGGTAGTGATCATGCAATCCAGATGGCCAGAACAAGAACAACAGTTAGTGTCTTGTTTTGCACAACACTTGGAAGATACAATGAGAGACATGATTAAAAAAGATTGTTATGGATGTCAAATCGATCATCCCAGTCAAATTCAACACGATAAATGTATGATGATGAGTCAAGAAGAAAAATTGGACAATTATCTGAACGAAGCTTGGAGTCTCATCTCAGAAGAAGACGTGTTACATCAGTGGTATAAAGGCTTACGTGATCATTCCTCTCCTCCATTGTTTGCTCGAGAAATTGATCGCATCGAAACTCTCTTAGCCAAGAGTAAAGAGACGAAGCAAACCATCAGTTACTAGTCAGACCTTTTCAAGCAAAAAGTCTGGATCGAATTGATGACTTATCATCATCTGTGAAAAAAAGGGAAAAAAAACAAGGCTACACAAGAAACAAATGGATACCTGGGAACTTTATTATCTTTTGAACCGTAGTTCGTACACTGCTTCTTGGAATCCTGTCGTGTGTGCTAAAGATGAACTACCTCATCGCAAACCTCAAGAGAATCAAGCTTATGTCATCAACACAGATGACAGTCATCTTCCAGGAACTCACTGGGTAGCTGTCTACTTTCCTCAAGAGGGTTGTGTGGAGTATTTTGATTCGTATGGATTGCCCCCTTTCGAAGATGATATCATTGACTTTATGAGAAGAAATGCCCAGACGACACGATTCAATAATGTGAAATTACAAAGTACAGATTCTATGGTGTGTGGACAATATTGTGTCTATTATCTGCATCATCGCAGTCTTGGATATTCTTTAGAACATTTAGTGACTTATTTTGATCGTCATTCGTCTCGAAACGATGACAAAGTAGATCGATGGTTTTGTGACCATTATAGCTATCTGTTGTCTTTAGCTAGGAAACGTAGTGTACATCAATTGCCTAATGACTTCCAACAGTGGAAATCTCACTTTAATTCGCAACGTTGTCAACCATGTCAAAGATAATGTATTAGTGTTATTTGAAAAAATGTTTGTTATTTGAAAAAATGTTTGTTATTTGAAAAAATGTTGTGTTTTGAATAAAAATGTTGTGTTTTTGAAACCAATGCGTCTGTCATTTGTTTTACATTTTTATTCATATAAATGTTCTTTGACTCTTCTTTCTATCCCTCACATCAAACTATCTCAATGTTTCCAAACCATAAACCGTCAAGGGGTGTTTTCCATCACGTCCGCGCTTGAACCATATAAAGCAGGGGAAGTCTCCAGTCTGGCCATCCATTGTTTGACTCATCCTCCTACGAAGATGTATTCAAAACTAGCTAAGCTGAACGAAGCTTACGTCACTCTACATCGTATCAGACACAATCTGATGTCAAAGCCTGAAGAGATAGAGAATGTGAGAATGTTACAAGTAACAGAAGACCTCATAGAAGGACTCTTCAGAGAAGAAATTCAGAAAGAGAAAGAAGAATGGACTGAGAAGTATCGCCTTCTGAAGCAGCAGAGAGAACAACAGCAGCAACAGCAGCAGCAACAACAACAACAACAACATCAGCAGGAACCAGACAGAAGTTTTGTTGACTGTCGTGTGGACACGAAAGAGTTCTCTTTCTCTTTCCGAAGAAGTAGACCCTATCCTGTTGCCAGACGAGGACGCAATCTTAGACGATAAAAGATTGTCATCCTTCCTCGTACAAACAAAAAAACAGCCCTTTTCAGGGCTACCCAATATTCTCGAAAAGAATTAATCATTCAATTTGCTCATGGTATGCAAGGAAGTTAGAAAAAAATAGAAGTGAGTCTATAATCACTGTCTCTTTTTACTTTTGTTGGAAGTGCGTCTATAAGCACAAGGTATTTTTCAAAAAAATTGTTCAATGTATAATGGATATGAATCAAGTAAAAAAGTGAGTGAGTGTTTTCTTTTAAGTCCGCGTGTTTTTTTTTTGTTTTTTTTTTGGTAATGATGAGAATAATGTAAGTTTTTGGAACGTAAGGGGGTGTTTTCCATCACGTCCGCTCTTGAACTATATATAAAGAAGCACTCGTCAGTCTGGCTGCCTATCGTTGACGCATCAACACAAAAGATGAGTAGAGTAGAGAAATTGAGGGAGCTTCAGATGCACCTGGAGAATGCGAGGCGTCTCCTGGACGAGCTGGCAATGGAAGCCAAAGAAGAAGAAGTTAGGATGAAAGAAGAGGAGGAGAGGGAAAAAAAAGAAATGAAAATATCAATTACACCTCACCGCATGATGAGACAGACTAGTGAAGTCAAACCTGTGGTGAGGACACCTTCACCACCAGAACCAGCTCGTCCACTACAGACACGGTCCCCACCGCATCAACCACAACCTCAGCCGCAACAACCACAGCCTCAGCCGCAACAACGACAGTTGCGGAATAGGCGAAGATATGAAGAGGCTTTCACTATCCCTCAAACAGAAGACTGGGATAGTGAAGCCACTCATTCTCCCTCTTCGCTCCCAGTCACAAGGGTGAATTGGGAGAATGATTGGAGTAGGAGATGTGTGTGTGGGGCTAGACCTGGGAGATGTCAGCATTAACCAGGTGCATTTTGAAGTTTAAAAAACAGCCCTTCTCAGGGCTACCCAAATGTCTAGAAAAGAAATACTATGTCAATTGCCAATGAGTATGAGAGAGGAGTAGTGTGATTATAAACACTGACTCTGTTTAGATGGTATATGGTGCGATTTTGGATAGTATATGATAGGGTTTGTTTTGGCTGCTTCCCCGTGTGTGTGGTTAGTATAGGGTGTGATTTTGGATAGTATATAATAGGGTTTGTTTTGGCTGCTTCCCCGTGTGTGTGGTTAGTATAGGGTGTGATTTTGGATAGTATATAGTATGGTTTGTTTTGGCTGCTTCCCCGTGTGTGTGTGTGTGTGGTTAGTATAGGGTGTGATTTTGGATAGTATATAGTATGGTTTGTTTTGGCTGCTTCCCCGTGTGTGTGGATAGTATATAGTGTGATTTGGGATAGTAAATGATATGGTTTGTGGATAGTATATAATATGAAAAGTGAATGTAGGGGTGTTTACTTTCACGTCCGTGCTTAAGATATATATACGCAATCGTCAGTCCTTGGAGCCATTCAATTTTGAACACATCAAGATGAATTTTGAATTGTTTATCCAACTCCGAGACAGCTGGTTTGGGATCCTTGATGCAGAATATGAAGTGGAAAGACTTGAGGAAGAATTTCAAAGTAACCATGGCTTTGTAAGCCAACTGAAATTAGCAAGAGATCTATTAGAAGCTATGATAGAGGAGGAAGACCAGAAATTAAGAAGACGTATTAAAAGAAAATATATAAGAATAGGGGATTTGAAGCAGGCACTTGATCATGTCATCAAAGTCAGGTGCTTTCTAGAAGAAACATTACATCTCATAGAGTGGGAATATGTGCAGTGGGGTCTAGACAGGCTAAAGAAAGCAGAAGCAATGATGAGAATGGTGATGGAAGAACAGGTGATCCAGATTAAAGAAAACTGGTCTAAGGAAAGAAAGGAAAAAAAGAACAAAAAGAAGAAAGAGGACTTTGATCTACTCAATCTAAGATGGATGAGAGTTCAGGAAAAGTTTCGAGCTATGAGACATCCTGACTGGATTCCCGAGGACGAAAAGAAGAAGAAGAAAACGGGAATCATTGGTAAACTTAAAAGGTGGTGGAACAACGACAGAAAATAAAAGAAGAAGAAGTATCCAAAGGCCCTTTTCAGGGCCACTCATAAATCTCGAAAAGATATTAGCTTTCATTGCCGCCATTTTTTCCCTTGTCCCTCTATAGGCCCACCCTGTTCCATTTCCCTTGACGCTATATAGGCCCACCCTGTTCCATTTCCCTTGACGCTATATAGACCCACCCTGTTCCATTTCCCTTGACCCTATAGTGCCCCAAGCTGTTTTGACCCTATAGTGCCCCAAGCTGTTTTTGACTGGATTTTCCATTGACCCTATAAATCTTGACCCTATAGTGCCCCAAGCTGTTTTTGACTGGGTTTTCCATAGACCCTATAGTGCCCCCTATTACTACTAACATGACACTCTTCTACTATCACCTTTTAGCATTAGTTGACATTATATAAAACCCAAGTTAAAATTTTCATTAATCCTAAACAAGTCAAAATTTTCAGCTGATCTATTACTATACTCAAAGGGTTCTGGATAAACCGAGGCAGCTGGTGTTACAAGTATTAGAAGATATTGTCTGCCATCGCGATGGTTAATATTATCCTTGACAACATCATTGTCGGACCAGCCGATCTTGTATAATCATCAGAATACCTTGCTAGACCTAATATCGTTGTGGCATTGTCGATATTATCTTGAACTGATTCAAGCTCTTTTCCATATATCATGTATATAGAACTTATAAAGAACTTATAAATGAAGTCATAATATCGTTATTAAAGCCAACATTATCATTAGCTGCATGTGGTGTATCTGTGACGATGTCTGTTACGATTTCACCTTCTACTTCAATAAACGCTTCAGCTCGTAAGAAATATATGCTTGTTTCTTGAACTTGTAATTCGCTGGTAAGAAATATATGCTTGTATCTTGAACTTGTAATTCGATTCTTCCACACCGATTTGCTTCTCGTGCTTCAAACGAATAAAATTGATAATCACGTATCGATTCATCTTTGAGAATCGGTGTGTCCATGTCAAACGCTGTATCAGATTAACGTTTAAACATTTTATTATAATTCTTGTCGTCTATCACGAAGACCACTTTCTTCAATGATATTTATATTTATATAACGTTCTGTTTCATCAGCCACCTCTGCTAGTTTTTTCTTGTTCGAGCGTTTATCCAGCCAATTATGTTAGTTTTCGATTTGCAGCCTGATTTGCTGTTTTACAGACATTTGCAGGCATAAATAACTTCGGTGTTGGATAATTTTACTGGCTGTGTTTTTCGTCCTATTAATCCAGCTAGTATATACTTAATTGCTGAAAATGCTTTACTGGCAACATTACGAATAGCACCAAGAGATTTATCAGGAAGAAAATCAATAGCTTTCATTCCCAATTGACCATAATCGGTCTACGATGAGCCTTATGTATGATCATCTTATTTTCTATTATTTTATCTAATCACGGTGATATTCATCAGCAATTTCATCGATGAGAGATCGATAAAAAGATTTTTGTCCATGATACCGCTTGTAAATAATCGTTGACAAGTATTTGCTGCTTCATTAAAAACTTCTGGAGGATTATTTCGAACACATTTTCCGTAAATGCTCAACATCAGAACGGACGTTGTTATGATATAGAGTAATACAACCACTTACTTAAATTGCAATACCACATCTAGTTGATGTGTTATCTTACTTGTTGAAAATATAATTCCCTCTATCGTCTAATTTCTTCAAATTCCATATCTTCTTTTTTGTGTCCCTGCTCATTCAACATCTTTAAATTTCGACTTCATTTTTTTTTCATTCTTATCGTCTCCGTAATTGTTTAAATTTGTCAAGATGAAACTTTTCTTCTTTTTATTTTCCTTTATTGTCCTTTGTTTTCAATATACTCATCTACTGCTGGCTAAAAATATTAAAATTATTAATATTTTCATCAGATTTGAGTACCAGCAGCTATGCGATATATATCCCTGACCCAATCGACATATTGTTAAATTTAAACATATTCGGGCTTTACATACTTATCTCGTTTATGATATCCAAGTATTTGTTCCCGGTCTTTGATAGCGGCCATACCTTCATGCGTGAATTTATCCATTGTCATGGTTTTGATTCTTGGCAGAATTTTAATTTGAACTTCAGGTTGTAATTGTGGAGGATGCTACGGTGGTAGCTCAGCTGATTGCAGATGGGCAGCAAAAATCAATAGGCAATGTCTCAAGAGATTTTTGTGTTGCCTCAGTTGCTGTAACAATTTTCTTTGTTGGTTCGACAATTGCTTTAAATAATTGTTTTGAACCCTCTGCAAAATCTACCTTAGAGTCATGAGGATCTGGTAATTTTTGTCTGCCAGAATCACAGACGGGAAGATATTTCTTAATTGCCTCTAGTCGCTCTTGCTCTAATCTAGCTGTATTATATTCCATAGACTCGTTCCATTATAGACTGGTTCCATTATAGACTGGTTCCATTATTAACATATGAAACTGATTTAATTACAACATCAGAGAGGGCGCGACCTCAATGAAACGTCTGGTGGGTAAACAAAACATACATACAAAATTGTTTTTCAAATACATTAACGACAAAAGATAAAGTAACAAAATAAACTAACCTAATTAGAGAAACGTTCGGTCAGAATGAGGCTTCGGTTTTGGGTTAGTGACCTTATAGTTTTCATTTTCGTAGGAAGTTTTTATAAGAACATGACGTTTCAAGAAAAGGTCTGTTCGCCTCTCTGCTGCTTGGTGTGAGTTCATCTGGAAAAATGGTGTGTCTGGAAAAAATTATCCGCTCAGACCTCAATTATTATATTCATTAATTTCATATTTTTATTTTGCATTTGATCCTGGCAATAACACCGTGATCGAACATCCGATAACGATAATCACATCACCTTGACAAATACATACATACATATATACATACATATTTACTCACACACACACACACACACACACACACACACACACACACACACACACACACACATACATACATACATACATACATACATACATACATACATACATACATACATACATACATACATACATTCCGAATGAAAATTAATTAAAATTTGTCGAATAATTTAATTATTTTGCTCGCTATGGTTCTGTAATGAGCATCGTTCGAATCCTTTCAAAAAGTTCATGGAAATAGGCAGTTCTCTTTGTCGTTATATATGACTGCCTTTGTCTCAAACCACTGATGGTTAATCTACTACAGTTAAGGAGATACTTAGATGATAATCAATTTCTTCGATCAAGATATGTTCGCATTTTGCTTAATGCAACAAGAGAATGTGTTTCAATCAATTGATGCGTCTGCTTCATTACAAATTTGGCATAGATCACAAGACTGGAATGCAAAACAACCCCACTAACATTTGATATATATCTGAATTAATAGACCATCTAACCTCATTTGGTGAACTATTATTTAAGAAATCGTCTGTAAATGCCTATCTCCCTTTTGCTATGTCGATTAATTATATTAGCAAAAGAGATTAAATGCGAATGTAATAAACAGTGCAATTTGTAAGCATCTATGTGACATAGGAGCGACGAAAGTGAATTACAGTCTACGAAGACCCATTTCCATTTTATTTTTTGTTAGAGCTATGCACTTTGATTCTATTTTGTTTAATAAGCTATTGAAATATTGAGAAGCGTAAACTGGTATGAAGAAGAGAAAATAAAATGTCCGACATTAAAGAAAATTGCATTTAAATAATTGCCACTCGAAAGAGTACTAATGATATATTTCAAGTAGTAATCAAAATTAGAGAAATGACACCAATACTGAATACATGTCACGCAATAGATACACAAGGGGCTGAAGACAAACAGTACTGCAGTCAATAAAAGCATGTATATACAGAGTTTGCTTTTGATCCGACTAAATCATCCCTTAAGTAATATTTATGCACGGTTAGAAGAAATTGGAACTTAAGCAAGTTATTTACAAATTGTTATATATTTTTATTTTATATTATGTGGCTGACCATTGTCCGTGAGTGTGGGTAAGTTATTGGCGAATGTCTTGTTTTGCTTTCATGAATATTGTCATGAATATAAATGGTAAGCATGAATGTTTTGATAAAATTAACGTTGAAGGTCAATACTTGTTTACGAATTTGATGAAATTCTTCGTTGGAAATGACCCACATCTTGGGCATTCATTTGTTACTTAGTCAAGTGATTTGAGTGTATATGTTTTGCAAAGAAAGTCTTCATTTATATTTCGATCGCCATGTATAGTCTATCTAGCGCTGAAAAATGGCGTTAAACCCCTAACAACACTCTTGTTTCAGTTAGTCTTTGTAGTCATTTATTGTAATGTTCAGATATCATTTGAGACTAATCGTTATTTAAATTGTTCATCTGAATAACAAGTTCTCATTGACCTGTTGGACTAAACACTATAGGGTTATTGTGGATTCATTTAACGACATTCTGAATTATATCATTGCGATATATAAAGGCATACGGTAAATCATCACATTCAAGAATACCGAAATTCATCCAGAACACACTATACGTTTAACCTTGTGAGATAGTATTTAGAATTGTTTGTGAGAACTTATAGACAACCATGCAGATTTTAAACTACTTTACTTTGGTATCAGGACTGCACTGTAATGTATATATATCAAAACCTATTTGGATTGGAAATTTAAACCTTTTTCAATTGAAAACATATATCGTGAAATCGATAACAACCGGTCAGTTATCACTTTTAGATTACTCGGAAAAGATTTATCTTTGAATTCGGCGCATATGGTTGAACTGAATTGTTTGACGAAGCAGAAAAAAGTAAAGAATTGCTTGGCCGGTGGAGTAGAAGAAATATGTCTCTTTTTTAATTAAATCATTAATTTTTCCAAACTTTCTTCATCATTTTGCTGCTCTACCAAGTCCTCCACCCCACATTGAAAATAAACTGAGTAGATTTTTTTCAAGTTTATTTGGGGTGAAATGGATCCAAACCTATGACCCAAATTTTAAAAGTACACGAAATCTTGCTTCCAACAAAAGTAATATACTAATCACGTTGTGCATCAAAAATAAAAAATCTCACCTGTTTTAACATTTGCGTTTTATCTTACGAACTGCTGGATAAATATGTTGCCACAGGGAATACAAAAACCGATGAGTTTACGAAAAATTGGACCCTTTTGTCAACTTTCGGTTTCACTTAGTTTTTCTTTCCTTTTGCATGAAACAAACAAACTCTCAATGCCAGACACCTTCGGGTTTTTATGCGAGCGGTTCTGAAATACACTATTTTTATAAGGTGTGTGTGTGTGTGTGTGTGTGTGAAGGAACATGAGTAAAGCTCAGGATGGAAAATAATCTTAAGGCAATGCCCCACATACATGGTCAGGTGGTGATGTGGAGGTACATATACATTTCTGATAACTTACGTTCAATTAACAAACGAAAACCTTAATGAGTGGTAGATATCACATATTTAAACCACCTCCCGACAACATGGTACCAAATAAACTTGCTCAAGAATAAAAAGTCTATAAATACAGGAGCAAATATGAGACAATCAATGTCCTGCTACTTTTGATATATATATATATATATATATATATATATATATATATATATATATATATATATATATATATATATATATATATATATATATATATATATGCTAACGCAGACGTATACGTACATTTAATTACATAAAGTATAAACCGAATGAATAAAATGCTATAATGTAAGTGTCTTTTAAATTTTCACTCTGTATTCTCGGGAAGGAATTTTTCGCTTTTCTTACTTTCTGTTATATTGATTAAATAACAGAAATTGATGGCCATTCTAGGATCTGAATTTCTTTTAAAGACTTCAGAGATGATTGTTGGAACTGGAATTAAAAAGACTTCAGCTTCATAAAGAAATGATGAAAATGTAAATTCATAAAGTAGAATAGGGCGGGTAGATGATAATAAAGAGGGAGAAAGAATTTGTGGACAAAACTAATTTTGTTATTACAAGTTATTTCTTTACTCACTGCTGAAAAATTCACGATATTTAACTGAAAGAAATGGGACGTCAACATAAATTTTAGCCATTTAAAGTGCATCATCTCCCACCCGCCTGTAGTAAACTGTGAATTACCAATAGCCCTAAAATGCATTATGCATCTAGGATAATCTCGATTTCTTGCATTTGTAGTACCATGTAACCTTTTATTGCTACCACACAGAGAGTATTTTTCGCGGAAGCAGAATTTTCTGATATGGTTTTAAAATAGGGCTACCTCAATTTAAACTTTAGCAGTTATGGATTTAAACAGATTCTAATAAGTAACATACGTCAATTTTTATCGGATGTATTTTTGTGATCTCATTGCTAATGCATCTCAACCGGTTAAATTTCTAACTTAGGTATGCTAAGAAGACGCGTACAGCCTGTCGCAATATACCAATTTTTCTCCATCTTGGAAATCGTTTTATTTTCGCCTATATTACCCTCAATTTCCAAAAGAGCTGATGGTATACAGAAATAGATAACATTTGCCAACGTATTTTATGGCAGGTGTTGACAACGTTTAACCCTCTATAGAAGAAGCAAAATGTTAAATCTGGACCAAATCCTCTTAATTTCTTGACAGCTATTGCTCTAATCCAGATTAACATTTGGAGGTGGCTTAAGCCAAGATGTGCCGAATGACGTCACAGTTCTGCAAAATAATAGAGAATGAGGGATCAATCAACCCGATATATTATATAATGATGGAGAAGCCGCTGGCCGTTGTCATGAAAATAAGATTGCTTGAACGGTGCGATATACGCTCTCGCCCGATTAACTTGTAATCATTCTTGAAATTTCTCATAACGAAAAGAACTTAAAAGTCCTTAATATGTCGTGTGGTGAGATTTGTGGTGATACGAGAGAAAACAAAGACCTGGATCGATTCAATCCTGTAATATATTATCCTGTTGCGTGGCCTCTTTGGGGTATTGATCGGGTCTTATCACATTTTGCAAGCACTTAATAATCAAAACGATCCAATATTTTACAAATTCCTTAAGAAAAAAGGACGGAATAGGAATTCAAAACAAAAAAAATCGGGTCATCAAAGAGGCAACACTTGAATCCCCAAAAAAGGTTATCAGCCGGTTCCGGTGTTGGAACTATGGATGAAAAAATGTAAATGTAGACAACTTATTCCATGTAAATTAAATCCACATGTAAATTGTATCCACAGTATCAGGGTGTATTTTTTTCTATAATTTTCATCCATATCAAGACGGGGACAAATCCAAAAGGTTACATATACATATTTTCACATTTTGGGTGCCTTTGCTTGTTTTTTTTTTTTTTAAAAAACCCATAATACACCTCTAAAATTAAGAATTTGACTCGAGGTTTCATCATTTTGAAAAGATCGTGCTTTGTCACGACTTTGCACCAGCGTTGTTCCAGTTCCTCCTTTAATACAAGGTGTCCATTATGACTGTGAGAGAAAGAACCCGAGAAAACCCGGTAAGAACCAGAGACACCGATGCTACTGGCAAGTTTTCTCGCATACCCAGATTGGCAGAGCCCGATACTCAAACCCACGAAGAATTGATATTGTGATAATCGGTAAATGCAAACGCTTTATACTAACTAACAGCTGCCTTGCTAGGCACTCACCATTAAGAGGTTAGTGTTAGGACTGGTCGGCCTGGTGTCAGGATAATGGGACTGGATGGGACATGATGTTACATGTCTGCGGAATGACGCCTCAGTGCTAGACACCACTATAAAATGCTACACCGCAGACATCGAAAAAAAATTGTGTGATTTAACATTTTTATATTTTTCCATCGATTCGAGTGTTTTGTTTTCAAAAACTGTTATCAGCTAGCAAGAAAACTAGCAGGAATCTCATTTCATAATCTGCCATTATGAATTTTGTTCGCATCTTGTTTTGTGTAAAAATTGATGGCAGCGCCACAAAAGGAAAATGAAAAAAGATACAGCAATATGTATTAACATATTGAAAAAAAACATTATTCTTTTAGACTATTTTCAATACAACTGGTCATCTTTCATTCCGTCATTTTTATATAAAGGTTTTATTGACATCAAAACCATTAATTCATACATGTTATACATAAATGTTTGTAAAATATTTCAGCCAAAAGACAAAACTGAATATAGTTCTGGACAAAACATTTGTCACTTTAAAATGAAAGAAAGTTCAGAAACGAAAGAGAAATATATAGAACAGTAAAATAAATACCGTTTTCATGCGTATTTTGAAGATAACACATCATTAATAATGGCAAAATTAGTATTTCAACCGAAAACAAATATGAGTATACAAATATTGCCATATTCATTAACACAAACATATTTACACGTATGCACATTCACATAGATACGCCTCCCGTTTATATGCACAAATATATGTATGCATGTTTCCAAAAACATAGATTGTTACTGCAATGATTGTTTCTGCCTTTACTTTTCCCATGTATAATTTCTTTTTTTTTTCTACTTTGAATCTAACTGAGGCAAACTTTGTCTCCATTAAATCTACTTTTTAAATATATTGTTTATAGTTATATTGTTTAATATAAAGAGAATTCTAAGATTAATTATATCATCAAAATGAGTTATGTCTATAATTCCACGGATGCTATTTAAGTTTGTGAATTATATTTCTTTTGTAGAACTGCTTTAACTTTATATCCATTGCAAAGTATCGTTTATAAAAATCCTAATTATGCGTCTATCCTATAAGATAGGAGAGATTGTCTCTGCATGTAACACACAAGAAAGAACAGAGAACGTTTTCGAGTCTTATTCTTTTTCCAAAATGTATTCGTAGGCAAAATTATGTGTATCATTTTCTATCCGTTGGTCAGTTGTTCTTATTCTGGTTGCTATTAATAGCCTCTATTGCACTTAGAAATGGCGCTAAACCCGAAATCAATAACAATGCAATATTTTGAGTTGCAACTTAAGGTATCCTGGCTTCAATCCGCCAATTTGAACTGACCTCGACCGTGACCTTGCACTCAATTCTGTCTCCGGCCGTCTCGACGTTGTCGTGCTGCTGCACCCAGATGGTTTTGGGCGAGAGAATGATGTCAAAGAACTGAGCAAATCTTTCTCACCTCAAACAAAGTCACAGCGCAAGTCATTCTTGTCATCCACCCATTCCGTTTCATAACCCACTAAAGTCATGTTGCGACAGGCAAGCGAGGAAGCAGCAGGTTTGGGTACACTGGCAGCCACAGCCGCAAACCTGCACACAGGCGACGAAGGCCATAAGGGTCGTTTACCACTGACATGGAGCAGCAATGGAGTCCAGCAGCCCCCTGAAAGACTGAGCAGCCCTCTTAATGTACTGCTCACATCACTGGCACGAGGAAGAGGCTAGAAAAGATGCCATAAACATTGCCAGCTCTAAACTTCCCTAGCCAGCATATCGCGGCTGGCGGTGACCCTACTCTGTCAAAATACATGCACCAACCATGACCAACCCCGCAGAAGTGAAAGTCAAGTTCTATGAGGATATTTACTCCATCATTACTAACGTTCCAATGGTAGATAAACTCGTCATTCTTGGCGATTTTGATTCAAGAGTAGGTTGTGATCACGTTGCCTGGGACGGAGTGCTAGGAAAGTATGGAGTATGTCATTGTAACAGCAACGGTCTCCTTTTGCTCCAGACGTGCGCCGAGCATGAACTGCTTATCACCAAGAGTCTTCTGACTCCCTACCAGTCATCGAACGTCATGGATGTACCCATGCTCCAAGTACTGGCACCTCATCGACTACGTCACTTTCAAGAAGAGGGACAGGCAAGATGTGCTTGTGACCAAGTCCTTGTGTGGCGGTGACTGCTGGACAGACCATCATCACCAAGCTCAACATTCGCATTCAACCCAAAAGACTCACATATGTAAAGACGACTCCTCAACGACTGAACATCACCAAGCTGAAATGCACCAGTACCAAGCAGTCTCTCGTGGATGTCTTGGAAGAACGTCTGATATCCACCACTCTAGACAATCATAGTGTAGAGACCTACTGGGTGGCATTCAGAGAGCTGGTCTACATCACAGCTTCGATTATCATAGGACCCTCAACCAGAAAGCATCAAGACTGGTTTGGTGAGAAATGCGAAGCGATCATGCAGTTGCTGTATAAGAAACAACGCCTCATTCAAGCCTACCTCAACAACCCCAAGTCCACCTCTAGGAAAGATGCATACAACAACATACGCAGATCTCTTTAGCAGAAGATCCGCTAGATGCGATAAACATGGATTAGCAACAAAGCTGACGAGATCCAATGTTACGCAGACCAGCATGACATGAAGAACTTCTTCTACAATGCCCTAAAAGAAGTGTATAGACCAACATCCTCTGGATCGCCACCTCCTCTCCGCCCCTTCTCACCGCAGACAGGAACTCGCCAATTACTGACTATAGAGGATTTTTCACCGATGGGTTGAACAATTTGACAGCGTCCTGAATGGCCCTTCATCCATCAATGATGAAGCCATTGATCATCTCCTCCAGTTACCCATCAACGAAACACTGGATGACCGCCAAAATTTGCTGAAGCACAGAAACCGATACATCTGCTCTTCAGTGGCAAAGCACCTGGTTCAGACTCCATCCAAGCTGAAGTCTACAAGGAATGGGGCACTACCCTGATATAAAGGCTCCACCAGCTGGTTATTTTTTTTACTGATGTGACAGCAACAGACAATCCCCCAGGAATTCAAAGACGCTTTAATAATCTGCCTGTATAAGCGCAAAGGGAATCACCAGGCCTGCAACAACAACCAGCGGTTATATCCTTACTCTCAACTGCAGTAAGATACTCGTCAGAATCCTCCTGAACCGTTTCACTACACACCTTTTCCAGTTACTACTGCCAGAAAGCCAGTGTGGATTCTAAAAAGAAAATGGGACCATCGATATGGTGTTTGATATGATGCAGCTGCAAGAGAAATGTCAAGAGCAAAACACCGACCTTGTCCACATTTACGTCGACTTGACAAAAGCCTTGGATAATATCAGCAGAGAAGGCCTGTGGAATGTAATGGCCAATACGGATGCCCAAGAAAAGGTATATCCATGGTGCAACATTTCAATGATGCCATGCAGGCACGAGTCCAAGACAATGGAGAGACATCTGAGCCATTCCCAGTAACCAATGGCGTCAAGCAGGGTTGTGTTCTGGCACCGACACAGTTCAATCTATTGTTTTCCGCCATGCTAACTAATGCTTTCAGAGACGGAGAGGCTGGAGTCAGCATCAGGTACCGTACAGAGGGAAAACTATTCGATCTCAAGCGACTTCACGCGAAAACTAAGGTCATGGCAGACACCATCGGGGATTTCGTATTTGATGACGACTGCGTCCTCAGTGCTGGATCAGAAGCCGACCTGCAATGTCCTACCTCAGCCGGCCCTGGAAAACCCTATGTTGAGCCCAACATCTCCGTCAACGGCCAAAACTCAACGTAGTGAACCGCTTCACTACCTTGGCAGCACACTGTCACAGAACGTGACTATTGACGACGAGGTGAACTTTCGTATTGCCAGAGCTAGCGCAGCTGTCGGCAGATTGTATGCCAACGTCTAGAATTGAATGGGCATTATCATCCATACCAAACAAAAGATCCAGAGGGCAGTAGTGTTCCTCACACTACTTTACGCATGCGAAACGTGGATGGTGTACCAACAACACACCAGGAAGCTGAACTAGTTTCACACCACAAGTTTCAGGAAAATCTTCAACATGAATTGGCAGGACAAGGTTCCAAACAGTGAGGTACTCGCCCAAGCAAGTCTCCCCAGCATCCACACCATCCTGATGTAGTGTCAGCTACGTTGGGTGGAACATGTTATACGCATGCCAGACTACTGGCTGCCTATTAAACTCTTATATGGCGAGTTACAGCACGGACAGCGATCCAACGAAGGTCAGAAGAAACGCTTCAAAGACAGCTGCATTGGAAGCATTCAACATGAACCCTGATTCGTGGGAGCAAACAGTAAGTGATCGAGTTATTTGGCGTTCCTCTGTGTACAACGGCTCCAAGTTGTGCGAATCTAGCAGGATAGCAGCTGCAGAGCTGAATAGGCAAGCCAGAAAAAACACGTGTTATCAACCCTTCTAGAAATATCCCATTCATCCCCTGTCCCTTATGCAAACGAATATTTCGTGTAATGGTTGGCTTCATCAGCCACCTGTGCACACAGAAACCAGAACCAGCCCATTAAACCCTCTGATGACTAGAGACGTCCTCGTCTAATCGACGGACGAACAACAGGGATTTTGCTCTTCTATAAATGCTCTAGGACAGGGCCAGGCCCGGCCCTGGGATGTACGGGTCCCAAGACAGCAAGCGATAAAAGCTGTGCCTCAAACCTCGTTCGCCTTACTCTGGGGCATGGCCTGGGTAGGGGTGCACAACCTTTCTCGGCCAAGGACCAGATTGAATTTTCTAAGACCACTCGAGGGCCATAGACACTAATTTCTTTAATATAATTACTGTTCACGGGCTATATTTCTGTGTTGTTTTAATTTGCCCTAAGGGCTGGACAGAACACGTTCGCTATCAGGCATGCGGTCCTGTGATTGTGCACCCCTGCTCTAGGATATTATTACAGCTGATAAACCCATTTATATATGACTAGCAAGAGACGTCATTTCCGCCCTTACAATAACCATCCTTTTAATTTCCTTTGCTTCCTTAGCTTTCACATAAGAACCAAAGCATAAAAGCTATAATCAATCGAAATTATTGAATGAGACGTGAAGTTGCTTGAAGAACATGGGCAGATTTTGAAGTTTGAACTGCTCGAATGAATGAAATAATGTGTTTTAAGTGCTTCGTCCGTGAGGCTCTTAGCACTGGTTTGTCCTTCAATAGAAGGTTATTTAATTGTCCTGAGGGTGGGAATGGTGCCGCGCACCCTGCAGGTGTTTATGTGATCAAAGGATCACTTATTTAATTTGGCCGTCACCACGGGACAATTATTGAACTGCCTCTGGGTGAATGTAAGGCCGTAGGGTGGGTAGGAATAGAACCTACACACACCCACCCAATCAGTATTCTGTATGCCTATCCAATCTGCAATAGCAGTGAAGCAAAGCGAGAGTAAAATAGTTTAACTCATATCGCCTTTGTCTGCATAGTAAGGTCGTGCAAGCACGAGAAATTACTGCAGCGGGAGGCAGTGGTGCGAAGAGCCAAGCACGCTCTTTTAATCAAATTCAGTCCAGTTATACTAATGGACAGCCTAACAACCAATAATGTGTAAGCCACCTGTGCAATTAACCAAATATCTGAGTTGTAAAATATTAATTATCATCCTATAAAAAATAGGGACTAGTACAAAGTGTACATACGTAAGTCCCTATTTTATTTAAACTAAAGTGTCTAAGCGACACATAAAAAGTGTAGTCAATGGTAGGGGATTTTGGTTATGAATTTATTGAAGGCAGTGCCAAAAAGGTCAAATTAGTCTTTTCAGGGCCAAATAGTTTGCCAAAGAGGGTACTCGAAGCCAAATGAGTCCCTATTATCATTCAGGCAAATGAAAAACCTAGCTGGTTGTTGCTGTCATCTTTTCTCCGGTGGTTCTTCGGTGCATTAGGTCAGCCAGTTCGTACTATTCCGTCATTTCGTACTTTTCCGTCATGGCTGGTTTCCCTTTTCCCCCTTGGCTGTGCAGTGGAAATTGGGTTGGGACATTGCCTTGTTTCATTCCTTTTGGCTTCCAGTACAAACGCGTGCCCACCGTTGATGTTATAGTAGTGGTGCACACTGGTCGCCATCTTGAAGTCCACGTGGCATGCTTTCCGTATTCTGCAGAGTTTTGGGTTTTCCCTCTATCAGCACCGCTGTAGTCTGGTCTAGTGGGGTGTAACTCTACCCCGGCTCGGTTTCCCGCTGCCACGGCTCGGTTGCCCGTCACCTTACTGGGTAGACACCTAGGTCGCTCGTATGACTGCATTATTATTTGTTGTACAGGTCTATGTGGCGCCTTTTCTCACTGCCGGCTATCATATCAGTAGACTGTAGAGGTCCGGTCCGTCCACCTTGGAGTCCGCTTGCTGTTGAACTGCTCGTTGTTTATCCGGAATTTATAGAACTTTGTTTGGTCCAGTGAGGAGTTTTATAAACGAGTTGTCGTTCTTGTAGACTTCTTTACAAAGGAGTTAGTATGTAAACATAACTTGAAGTTTCAGCATGTTGTGAAATGGGTATAACTATAAACCTATGTTAAAACATTTTTCATCGATATCATTGTGTCCGGGTTTTCTTCAGTATACCAGTATATCATCAGCTTGTTTTAATATCCAACTGCCATTTGTGTCACTTGGAGTCGTATCAGTGAGTGCACATAGTACAACAACGGGGGGGGGGGGGGGGGGGGGGGGAGATGGGGTGCTCGTATCGTTGCTTACAATCGACCGGTCATACTAATATTATATAGTACATGTATGACCGGTCGATTGTAAGCAACGATAAATCCCCTGCGAGTACAACATGGGTTTCATTTTAATTTTAGTCCTACAGTGTAAGATTATATTTATGTTTTTGGAAAAACGTACTATCTAAATAACAGCATTGTGTAGCGTGTTGCCCATTTGAATGACAGGGGAACGAGAACCAAATATTCAGGAACATCTCACACTGTGTCAACCTCAAATCAAAGTTGTTATGCAGATTAGTCATTACTGTAATCGGAATTAATCTTTGACCTGCCATAGTTCGTGTCCATAATGTGAATTGTTACGTTTTTTTATGATAATATTGCGTGAAACTATTAATCGCCTAAGAAATCTCAAAAGTGTATCTGTGCCCATAATGTGAATTGTAACGTTTTTTATGAAAATATTGCGTGAAACTATTAAAATCGGCAAGAAATCTCAAAAGTGTATCTGCTTAATTTATTCATAGCGTAAGAATTTTTATATACTCTTTGGATAACAAGCCAAATGTAAAATGTCTCATGTTCATGTATATGGTATTTTTGTGAAAGTCAAAGCATCAGAAATCACAAATTAGCAAATAAAATATCATCTTTTTCATGGGCTTTGCTCATAGCAAGTGCAGATAACAAAAATTTATTGCCAGCAAAAAAATTCTCCAAATTCAAATCCAGTCATCGTGCGTTTTTAGGGTTTATTCTTGAAACAGTCCATAGTGAATATATTGATACTGTTTTTGATGTATAATTTACAAATCATGTATGTAGTGAAACATGCCAATGGATACCCAGGTACCCACCCATAAATAATAACTCTGGTCAGAAAATGAACAACTCCGTACCCATTAAAAAAAAAATATTCCAAGTTCAGATCAAGGCAAAAAATAGCAATTACAGTTTGAGGCTTGTAATTATTCATGTTTTATTCATATGAAGGTGACAAACAAAGGGATTGGTTACATCCACCTTTTTTACTTTTCAAATAACTCGGGACAGTGTAAAAGGAAGGACATTCAAGGTACTTGTTCTTTAAAAATGCCTACTTGTATGAAAATTGTTTTAGACTAATTCGTTTAAAAATTGTTTGGATGTAAAGGTTTATATAAAATATTTCTTTTCTCTAATGTTTCCTATGAAAAGTTTAATACAATTCTGTATACTTTTTTAAAATGTTTATTTATTTATTGCATAGTTGTATGTGCTGATATGTTTTGTCATAACAATATTAACTAACTTTGTAAACAGGGTAAAATAATGATAAAATCACAGATAAATAAAGATGTCTATGCAGGGAGTGGTGGGGTGGATGCTATAAGTATAATAACTTGAGCCGTGTTAAGCCTTAAAAACTTTAAAAAGTTTTTTTGTTTTTTTTAAAACAGGAGGGAGTGGATGGGTCCTATTTTTCTAAGAGAATACAATCACATCTCATCGGTAGATGATACAAGTAAAATTTTGTGTTAGTATTATTTACTACTACATTAATTTCAGATCCAAATGTATCAAGCAAGTTTGAATCTGTATTGTAGCAGTAATAATAAAACATATGAGCTTGTTACTTGTAGCAGTAGCAACAATATTTATTTTCAGTGAGTATATAGTTGCTACCAAAGGAGTCTGATGTTTTATCATTAAAGTACCTTACAATAAATCATACTGTATTATAAAGCTATGTATATTTATTGTACAGATAAGGTCATGTCATGTTTTCAGACTATGTAGGTGCTACCTCTGCCAGCTGCTCAAGGGAGAGAACTAACATGTATTTCCATTTAAAGATTACACGGGTTGGGTGGGGTAGTGTATGTTATAATACAGCTCTATTACCATGACACAATGATGAGTATTCAAAAATTCTCAACACATTCCATATTTAGATAAAACCTCTCCAACATTAAATTCTCCCTTACCAACACATTTTCAGGATTTTTCAGGAAATTTTTCTCTGAGCTGTATCAAATTATTCCCAATAATGTATAATTTAAAAAAAAACAAAAAACAAATGGTTTCCTTTGTACAGGTTATACATGTATTTTGTAAAATTTTCTCACTATTCATGAAATTATCCAATTGGAGTTGAAAGATTGTGAGCCCCATAAAGATGGGTACATTCTGTTCAAAATTGTAAGAGGGTGTTACTCAGTCCGACTCAGGTGCCCCCTTGTGACATTGTTATCACTATATACACTCCAAATTCTTTGCCACCTAAATTCTTTTCCAATTGTGTCAAAGTTATCTATTTCTAGAAAGTACATTTACATTTTGTTTCCATGAAGTTAATAACCATGTGATGTAAGACTGGAATGTCAAAATTAGGCCAGTATGTATGATCAATCATTTATAATTCCCCAAGATTGTTAATATTGGTATCTGTGATCTATTTGATTTCATATAAACAAATAATAACTGCAATAAAACACTTTCAAATAATAATTCGAAAAATATCAAAGAAAAAAATATGCATTTTTCAATATTGTTCCCTTTTTGCACTTCAGTTTTATCACTGCATCACTCCACATGTAATATTCTACTAATTTCCCTAAAAATAAATTTGTATTAAATTTTCCTCAGATCATCTTAATTTATTCACTTATTAAAATAATACATGATTTATCAATATATCCTGCACAGAATTAAGTTGACAAATTGTGGACTATTGCATTGATGTCAACCTCAGAATTAAGACTGGATGAAATGTATACTGTATTTAGAATCATGTCTCTTGTTTCACCATTGGTAGTTATTTTTGCTATCTCTTTACAAGTTTTGATATAAGAAAAGGTATAAGATCATGGGTGTTTACATGTAGATTATGCCACCACATTTCCAGATGATATGGTCATGATTGCAGTAGTTTGATATACAAGTACACTGCACTGAAATGTCAGCTGATATGGTCATGATTGCAGCAGTTTGATATACAAGTACATTGAAATGTCAGCTGATATGGTCATGATTGCATCATTTTGATATACAAGTACACTGCACTGATATGTCAGCTGATATGGTCATGATTGCAGCAGTTTGATATACAAGTACATTGCACTGAAATGTCAGCTGATATGGTCATGATTGCAGCAGTTTGATATACAAGTACATTGCACTGAAATGTCAGCTGATATGGTCATGATTGCGGCAGTTTGATATTCAAGTACATTGCACTGAAATGTCAGCTGATATGTTCATGATTGCAGCAGTTTGATATACAAGTACACTGAAATGTCAGCTGATATTGTCATGATTGCAGCAGTTTGATATACAAGTACACTGCACTGAAATGTCAGCTGATATGGTCATGATTGCATCAGTTTGATATACAAGTACACTGAAATGTCAGCTGATATGGTCATGATTGGAGCAGTTTGATATACAAGTACATTGCACTGAAATGTCAGCTGATATGGTCATGATTGCAGAAGTTTGATATACAAGTACATTGCACTGAAATTTCAGCTGAAAATCAGGTTTTCAGCTGGTTCAGTACATCATTTTCTGTTGATCATTGAAAGAGCTGCATTCTGTTCAGCATGTTGTGCTTGCCTATTAATGTGAGTTAATATTAGTGAGTCTAATTCTACTGTAATGTATAATTTCAGGGTATTCCATAAAATAGTAAGTAGCAGGCAGCAGGTAAATAGGGGTTAATCCTTAACAGGGGTACAACAAATTTTCCAGTTCCATATAGGCAGAGTTAGGAGACACCAAAAATTTGGTAATTGCTTAGGCATAATTAGAAGAGTAAATTTCCTGCTACTTGCACTTAAAAAAAATAGTGCTATTTTCAAAAATATTAAAATGAAGAGATTGTAAACTCTGACTTCCAGATATCACCCTTTTCCTTTTGTTACATAAATGAGCCTTCTGATGTTGTTCATATGTTGATAAAAGGCACATGATTTGAGTTTACCTAAGTGTGTACAAACATTAGTTAATTACATGGTGTTATGTGTTTAGGCTTTTACAAAATGAAACAGAATAGAGGGAAGAACATAAGCTTTGTAAAATTTAACAAATAATTCCTAGAAAAATAAGGTAAAAGTTGTGAAAAAGAACTTTAGATTTTACAAATCAAATTCAAACGTAATCCAAGAATGAAAATCAGAAGTCCTATAATCAAGAATCACTTGTATTCCATAAAATATAATTTCAACTCAAACTGGTCACGACAAAACACCTTTAAGTGTCAATGGTTTAGCACCAGAATGCGCAAATTTTATCCAGAAAACAGTTATACACTAAAATAAGATGCAAGACAGATTCCTGTACGAGGGTCACATTCCTGAACAAAATAGAAGCTTTTTACATGCCTAACATCACATGCTTCTAGTATGGCCTTAACTGAAATCAATGGTTCTTACTCTGGGAAAGAATATAATTAAAATAATGTAAAAAGTTGTTTACCAGAACCCTTACTGGTTTTGAATCAAGCTCAGCATAGATATAGTGTTCCTATTACAGTCAGGTTAAACGGAACTGAACTGAATTTCTGAAGAAACAAAAAGTCAAATGCAGTAGACAAAGTTACTTTAATGGAATAATAAAAAAAGTAAACTAAGAAACAAATAATTAAATTACATACACATAATAGAATTTTGTAAACTTGGCCTCTCTTATCATTGCAAACATGACAACTGGATCACCCATATGTCATACTACTGAGATAAACATGCATGGCCGATATTTTGAGCATAAGTGTCTTAATTGTTTGCAGTTGATTCAACATGCACAGGTGTTTCTTGCATTGTTTTGTGGTGTTTAAAAATATCCCTTTGATTTTAGAAAAATCCAGTTCTAAATCAGAGCAAAAAACCCACAATTGACAAAAAAGATTATCAAGTGTTTAGATGTATTCCATGAATCCATTTTGGGTAAGAGCAGTGTTATTATTCATGCCATGTAAAACTATACAAATCAGAAAGTTATTAACTTACAATATTTCTTATATTCCTACATGTTTCAGATATGGCAGAGACTCCACTATATGGTTCGGCATTGTCTGCAGTGCTGCCACCTGGAGCTAAAGATGTAAGGTAACTTAAAACAATTACCAGTAGATCAGATGTTGTGATGAAAATTCATGAAGATATTAAACAGGGAACTGCATGTTATTTAAAGTGCTCCTTCACTATATGACCAGTCTGAGTGATTATAACATGCTTCCTGTTATGAGGCATATGTGGTCAGTTATGTAGCATAATGTCTGTAGCACAGCATGTCAAATGAAAACAAAAATATTTGTGATGTTCCTTTATCCATCATCATGTTTCCAGTAATCTTAGAAAAAAGAAAACCTAAAGGAGGAGATAGATTGAGACATTTCTTGACCACTGCAGTATATGCCTGTAGTATGTATAACAGTCTTGAATATAGCTCATCTAAAATTATCCTCAGGGAAGATGTTCTTGTTTTTAGGGTTTTATGCCATTTTTCAGCACACTATAGGCTGTTCATGGTGGCCATATTAAATGGTGGAGGATGAACCCAGGAAAAGAAAGAACCACCAGCCCACAAGAAGCTACTGCCTCAGGGCAGTTTATACACTTTAATTTTGATAGATGTGATTAATAGGTTATGAGGCGGTTAGAGATAAACAATCACTGTTTCACAAATTATTGAATATAATTAGCAAATGTTGCATCTTGTTTGTACACTGCAGCAGAACCTATTAGATGCATTTTCAGAGATAAAGTATAGTGAGTGGAACAACCCAAGTCTTTTGAAGTCAGTTAAGTAAATGAGATGTGTTGAAGAGTTAAGGTTTTCCAGAAAAGGTTATTGTGACATAGGTCAAGTTGGAATGTATACAAGATTCTTTATATCAAAATTATTCTTTTCAATCTTAACATCATTCAGAGTGAAAGGTTTTATTTGTTTCAGAGGAATTTTGTAAATGATTAATTGGAATTACTAATATATTTTCTTGACTGGATTTAATACTGTTTTGGATTTATTGTGAATTCATTCCAAGACATTCTGGATTATATTATTGCAATACGTCATGAATGTTAGAACATCTGCACATTTAAGGTTATAAGGTACATCAGCACATTTGTGATTGGAATTCATTTGGAACACTTAATACCTTTAGATTTGTGATTGACCTTTTAGGACCATTTGGAATCGAATTCACATTTCAGTAAGTTACTCTGAAATTTTTGTTTTATAAACTTAGAATTAATATTTATGATGTTCATTATACAAAACTTGTTGGTTTTGCTATTTCTGTTACTTAGTTTAAGACCATAGAGTCATAGCAAAACCTACATGCAGAGAATGCCAGGGACTAGTACCAGCATGATATAAGTTATGGCAGGTATCAATACTACTGTGAAATGAGTTTAAGTTTATATACTGGAATGTTTCAGTTTGTTACGTCAGATACCCGACAACCAGGAGGTGTACTGTCATCCCTTCACAGATCAGAGTATTATCATTGACCTACTGCAGTATGTAGAAGAATCGGATGATTGTGCTATCAGGTACTCTGTAAATGACCATTCTTCTGTCCTGTTTGTTTGTAGCTCACCTGGTCATAAGGTCATGAGTTTACAGTTATTGCCACACCTCCAATGTGCATCCTTTTTTTTTTTTTTTTTTTTTTTTGGACTATCAGTAATCGATTGTTACCACTCTGGAAGCCTTACTTTTGATTTGATTTGGGTCAAACTTGGAATATATTCTTGCATTATCAGCTCAGTTATGAAGTGACATCGCATATGTTTGAGATTTTTAACCCTTTGGAAGCCATTTTTGTGACTTGATCATGATCAAACTTGAAATTTGGGGCATACATCATCTGTGTCTTGGGTAGATTTGATAATGTCTGAAATTCATGTGTACGATTTGGGTGAAATTGCAACTGTTTGGCTGAGCATGTTATCACTATAAGGCCATATTTCTGATCAAAATTAGAATATATAATTATACTTAATATCAGTAAACTGAATTAAATTTTGATCAAACTTTGAATGTTGGTTATATCATCAAGATCTTGGATTGGTTTGGCCCTAAGATTCATGCATACTAATGAATCAAGTGTAATCTTGCATCTGATTGAAGACTTTGACATCATTCAGATGATCAAACTTTTAAAATATTAACCGATCTAGTAACGAGTGAGATCAATGCATATTTATGAGATTAGAATCAATGCATTTGTATGAGGTGAGAGATCAATGCATGTTTATGAGATAAGAGATCAATGCATTTTATGATGTGAGAGATCAATGCATATTTATGAGGTGGGAGATCGATGCATGTCAATGGCTGAGGTCTGGAAGCCATAAATCTCATCTGATTTTATCACAATTGTAACATGCACTTATATCATCAATTATACATCAGCACATGTGTAATTGGAATTCATTTGGAACACTCAATACCTTTAGATTTGAGTTTGGAATTAAAATTAGCATGTACCATGCATATTAATGAGGTGATCTTGCATTTGATTGGATGACTTCAGTTATGAGTAAGATATTAATTAATATGTAAATCAGGTGAGCGATATCAGACCTACATGAGCATCTTGTTTGTAATCAGGTACTCTACACGTCCTGTATGTTTTAACTTTACTAATCATACCCAAAAGAGCTTATGGTATGACATGTCTGTCATCTGATCATAGGTACCAAGTTGATCTTGCTATGCTAAACTAATTGAAGTATTGCTATGAAACTTCAAATCATCATGACTCTTGAATGGCAGTAATATCAGATACTCCTATGATTCCTGCTAGATAAAATGATTTCAATGTCATATCTGGCATGGTCACCACAGAAGCCAATTTAAAATCATATTACTATTAGTTTCTTACCAAAAGACTGCTTGAGTTATCTAGCCATCTTAACTGTTGTTGTAGGGTTTAACATCATTTTTCAGCACACGATAGGCTATATATGGAGGCCAGTATTACTGGTGGAGGAAGAATCCCAGAAAACCACTGGAAAGAACCACTGACGCACGAGAAGCTACTGGCAAGCTTTCTCTCATAACCACATTAGCCGAATCGGAGACTTGAACCCACACAGAGGTGAGATGGCAGTGATCCATAACGGAGAGCCTTTAGACCACTCAGCCACTCGATCTTAACTGAAAATGATTTTGCTTCAATTTTGCTTTCACAGGGACCACATGTTGAGATCACTATTTGTTCTGATTTGAGGGTCAAATCAATGTGGAGTTTTTACAGAAAGACTTCTTATTATGTCTAGTTGGACCTATATAAACATGGTACCTTTATTGCTAATCCTAAGGTTTTTAATAAGACTTCATGCAATAACTCCATGGCCTTAAATGAAAATGAATGTATCTGAGAGTCTGCATGCCACCAGGCCAGCAATCAGGAAACTCTTGTAATAGCTGCTTCTGAATAGAACGCTGTATCAACATGGGGTTTTCTTTGGAAGGCATTTCATGGTGTCAGGTTGGTCTTGAATAGAAATTATGTTGTTCTGACACTCAGCATGGACATTATTATGGCCATCCTGAAAATTTTGTAATTGGAACTCCTAGATATCGACATGAGGTTCTCACTAGAAGACTATAATATATCTTGTTGGTTCTGAATGAAAATGGTGCTGATCTTTTCTAAAAGATGTCTGCCATAGTGTATGCTAATGAAAAATGATATTTTCATCTTAAGTTTCTTATGGGGTCTAGTTAGTCCTAAATGAAAATGGCATTGATTTGACATCCAGTATGGCAACCATGGTGGCCATCTTGAAAACTGCTACTCTTCCAGAATTAATGGTCATACTTACTTTGTTTTCACCAAAAGTCTTTTTATGATATCAGGTCAGTTCTAAATGTAAATGATGCTAGTCTTGTATCAAATATGGCTGCAACAATGTCTATCTTAAAAAAAAATTATACTATTCCTCATCATTGAAAAGATGTTAATATTGGCATGGTGTTTTTGGAAAAGTCTTTTAATGTTGTCTAGCTCGTCCTTAATGAAACTGGTGCTGATTTTACAGAAATATGGCAACACGAATAGCTATATCTGAAAATTGGATCACTCAAGAATATCACAGATGGTTTTGACATGTTCTTATTCTGATGTTCTGGAGATCCTTTCAGACAGTAGAGCATCAAGGACTTTTGCTAATAATTTTGCTTCTCTGATAATTTTGTTCTCTACCTTAAACCTTTACCATTCAAAAACTCAAGCTACAACTTGTCTCTTTGAAAGAGTTTGACAGTGGAAGGATACAACCAAAAACATCTGAAAACAGTAGAAAAACCCTGAAATACAGAGTCTTGTCTAACTAAATATAGTGAAAGTTTTCAGAATCAAACACTATTGTAGTACAAGTCACACGGGTCATGTAGGCATTCAAAACCAACTATTAAAGTAATGGCTGTCATTTTTCAGAATTTGATTCTACATACCTTTATGTGGCAAGTATTCACTTCATTTGGATTCATATTCATCCATATTCCAACCATTCTGGTTACCCAAGGGTTAAATCATCAACATTGGATGTGGGAGGTCATGGGTTCCATCCCAGGCAGAGTCTTACCAAAGATTATAAAAATGGTACTGACAGCTGCCTTGCTTGGCTCTGCATTAAGAGGTTGGTGTCAGGACTGGTAATCCTGGTGTCAGCTTAATGTGACTGGGTGGGACATGGCACTACATGCCTGCGGCATCATGCCCCAGTGCTAGACATCACTATAAACTGCCACACTGCAGACATCATAACAATATGACTGAACAATTGTTAAATCTATGTTACAAATCAAAATCACAAACACAGATCCATATTCATGAGGAAGGTCATTATTTAAACACCCCTTAAAAGTGCCTCTTGCTATTATATGGCTTGAGTAATTTAGCTCATGCTGCTATTCTGTTGCTATAATTTTGTCAAAGTGCTATCATGTAACATACAAGTATCCTAGTTAGTTTCATGACGCAGTGTTGGTTTCAAAATTGATACATTAGTTATTTACCAAAAACCAAAATTATGTGTTGTAGAGATCAGTGCGATTTGCACCATGACTACTTGTAATTCAAATGTTTGTTTGTAAATAAAATTTGCGTTGATTTTATATAATATATAGTATACTGTTATGTAGATATAGTATGTTTCTTTTGTTTACAGTGTTCATTTTGAGGATTTATCTGAGAGTAATGGTGTTGCCCCAGGAGAGGCTAGAATCCTTCAGGTGGAGCAGATTCCTGTGGACAGTCTTTCCATGGAGTAAGTGTGTAGTAAGCATACACAGAGATGCAGTAGTACAGTCATCACCTTATCCATACCTGTCTGTTCATTTGCACATTTTTGAACCAGAATAACATTGCAAACGTTAAACATAATTTGATGTCATTTTATTGGTGGAGTTTCTATTATATGCATACTTGCCACTTAAAGGTTTTATCTTTCCAAATTGAATTGTAACAATACCGTATTTACTGTGTTTTCGGACAGGTTATGTTTTCGGACATTGTTTTTTGTGGGGGTTAATGAAATATTTGTAAGCATTTGGACATTGCTATGCTATAATTTTTTTTACAATTTATGTTTTCAGACACAATCTAGAAATATCTGCTGTGTCATTTTAATGTAAAATTCACAGCATGTTTGCCGTTAATTTAACTGATACATTCTTTTTTTTACCCATTCACGAGATCGTTTATCCTGAATAAATTCCTTCGCATATTGATATCCAAATAACCGCTCAGCAAGTGTGCGATTAAATCGTTCAACAATTGCCTGATCGCGATGTACTGCAGGATGTCCTCGTCTGATGGTGACATTATGATGCTTCATTGTTGATAACACTGCACCCTGAAATTCCTTCCCAGGATCAGCTTGTAATAGATTTGGCCATTGCAGAGGACCTCGTTGATAAATCCTTTCAAACACAGAAGCCACCTCAATTGATGACTTTGTTTTTAATGGCTCTGCTTGTTTGTATCTACTCGCAACATCAACTACAGTTAGCGCATACTTGTATACACCATCATGCGGCAAAAATAATATATCAGCTTGATGAACTTCATTAGGGACGCTGACATCAAAATGCAAGAAATTAATTTGTTTAGGTGGTGGTATATAAATTTGCCATATCTCCTGTTTGGATAACCAATCCGCTGCTGCAGTATTTTTCACCTTTGCAGTGCTAGTGAGTTTATTGATTGCTGATTTACCCCGCCAGTATCCTCTTGGGGAATTAATAAATAGATTCCATGATGTTATTAACTATCAGCACCCAACATCAATTTTCTTTTCATCACTGATTTCATCAACCCTGAAGCCAATTTTTCTTTGAAGGATTTATCAGTAATAGAATTCAACGCATAAATCAATTTCACATCTGCGATATGTCTGTGTTGCAGATTGCTGCTTTTATAAGCAGCATCATGAGCATGACACGCCTTATTGATAGCGTTTATTGGGTTTTCACTGGGTCGGGGTTGGTTTTGATCATAGAGTCGGATATAGAGTCTGGTCCCGGGTCCACAATAACTATATCCTGGAAGGTATTTTTCTCCTGGATATTTTGCCCATGGTGTTCCTGGGACTTTTACTAATTTGGCTGCAATATCACCTCCTCGTTTTTTTTTAAAACATCTCCAGATTTCATAGAAACAAATCTAAATTTTTTTGTTCCATATTGTACACACTTACCAGCAAGTGCTGATTTGTTTTTTTTAGTTGTAATAGTCGTAAAGTCATTTGTGCATTACATTTTTTTCTTACATTTCACACAATATAGATCATTAATTTATTTATAATAACGTGAATTTAATTGATTTTTTGGCAACAAAAACACGAGAACCAGTTAAGCATCATGCAGCGCTACCAAATTCTATTAGATGATTATAATTGGACCATCTGGAAGTGGCAAGACACAGTTGCTACTTAATTTGATAATGATATGGATGAAATGGGACAAGTTGTATTTAGTAGCCCCGAGTGTGGACAATCAGCGATGTTACGAGGTTTTAAAGGATTTTAACGAGAAAGCAAAATCGGAAATCGATGAGGATATTATTGAGTTTATAACCGATATCAAGGAAGCACCGAGCATTGATGATATTGATGGAAGTATTAACAATTTAGTCGTATATGATGATGTCATGTTAGACAATCAAAAGAATCCCGCTAGGATATTTTCCAGAGGTAGGCATAAAAATACAGATGTGATATATGTCACTCAATGATACACTCAAATACCAAAAGTGGTCAGAGATAACTGCAATATTCTTGCCGTATTTAATGGAGTAGACACACATATGCTATGAAATATTCACCAGACATGGTGCAGTGGAGATATAGATTATAATCTCTTTAGAAATTTTTTTAGTCACGCTCAGTCAATTCCACATGGATTTGTAATGATAAATTTGCATGATCCTAGATCAAGATATCGTATCGGACTTGATCAAATATTCGGTTAAAACAATTTGTCTCCTAAACGTAATCAGTGCTGGGTCTGTCTGGAGACAGAGTCTCAATAGCGTGACAAACCAAAACCATTTCTATTTTATTTTTTGTCTGCCTGAATTGGTTTCAGTTTAAAATCTTTTAAGATTTTGCTGAAATAGTTTTTGTTTGTTTGAAATAGTTTCGGTTTGTCTGAAATAGTTTTGGTCTGTTCGCCTTCTCTGCTGCTAATGGCCATATTTGATGTGTCAATGGTACCATTTTATTTAGGACAAACTAGAAAATAAGTCTTCTGGTTAAATTCTCATGTCAGTATGACTATTCTTTCAGAAGATTTTCAAGATGCTACCATGATAATGGATAGGCACCATTTTCAGATTTAGACCCAACTTGACCATGGGATGAATGTGTGTGTAAAGTTTCATTGATGTCCTTCATGTTGTTTAGTAGTGATAACATATCTGCAAATGGATGGAAAAACTAAAGGCAACACATAACAGACCATCCCGTAACTCTTCTGGTCCACAACCAGTGGTGCTAAACAAAAATCAGTTAATTTTTTTAACAATGGAGGTATTTAATAAAGAGACAGAGCTTGACAATTTTCACATATTTGGTTGATCTTCAAAAAGTTTCATTTTTAGAAATTAAAATCAACTTCATAATAGTATATCATGACTGTTCCATTTATACATATATGGTACCCAGGGAAGGCAGTTTTTAAAAAAAAGATGTCCCAGGATACTTTGATTTCAGAGTTCACACTAAAATGACAAGAAAATTATATTTTCCATCAGTAGGTGAGTACCCCACTTTAAAAGTGCCTTCCCTGGGTCAAATGTATGTCTTAATTGAACAGCTCTCAAAGAATAAACTTCCTTTTAACAAAGCGCCAAAATAAAGCTGCCATGTACATATTTTCAAATAAAATCCATTAAAATCTAGCAAGTATATACTAAAAGTTTTATAATTTTTTTCTTTGCATTAAAATTTTCTTTCAGATGCCAGAGTGCCTGGTACATACTTGGGGAGCAAAACATAGCCAAATTTAATGAGACAGCGAAAAATACAGTTCAGATTCACATGGGTCTATTCCGTCTTCCTGATGTAACAACTGACATCCTTGTTACATTCAATGATCCTATAAATATTGAGTAAGTTGTTAAAACACAAACTTAGACTAAATTCCAGTTATCCTCCAATTATCTATTCTCCAGAAATCTACTGCAACCACTTGAACGTATTAATAGAATTTCACTGTGTGTGGTAAAGTGGATTATTATACCATTTCTCAGAGAGATAGTTGGGGGCATCTTTTAATTCCAGAGATAAGCAAATTTCATAATTCAAATTGCTGTGATTACTGTTGCATCATATCCTAGCAATGAAGGCTCTAAAATGGGTTTACTTTATCAGTGAATCAAACGTTAATAAAACCAAAGTGGATCCAAATGACAGTGTAAAATACAGAATGTTGAATGATAAACTAAAACACAACTGTATTTCATGAATGGATCAGATAATTTGTGACAGTTATTAACCAGCTGTGATATTGTTCTTGCCAAGACAGACATAAAACTGCTACCGATTGGATCATATCCGCAACAGTTTTATTTTACGGAAATGAAATAATAATCTTTGCTGACCAGACCTTTATTTTTACATTTTGATGCAGATATATTTTGTTTTACTGTAAATTCAAAGCAGTCTTTTACATTTATGCATTTTTATTTATTAAAGCACTTTAATAAACCAAGATATGAAAGCATTAGTTCTTATATTTTAACACTTTCAAAAATGTAAAAGGCAAATTTTGTAATTGCAAAATCAGAATGTATTTCTACAACTGCAAATGAACAACAGCAAGATGATAAATGTGAAAGGAATGCAAACAGAATTATAATCTGAATGCGTTTCAAATATACCGGTAGATGAAATGTAAATGAAATGCAATTGAATTAAATACAAATGAAGTTAAGATTGGCAAAATAATTTATTGCAGTGTATGTAGCTGATGTCTTCATCTACATCTAAACAGTAAATGTCATGAACATAATATTCTCATATACACATTATCACCTGCTAGGCCAATAATTACCAATTACAAGACATTAGGCCAAGTATCATGTAATAATCGGTAATATATATTTCTGCAAGTTTTTAACTTCTAATGGGGCCCCGAGTGGTCTAAAGTGCTTTCCATTATGGATCACTGCCATCTCACATCTGTCTGTGTGGGTTGTCAATAGCTTCTCGTGGGTCATGGTTCTTTCCAGGGGTTTTCCCGGGTTCTTCCTCTACCAATAATACTGGCTGCCATGTATAGCCTATCATGTGCTGAAAAATGGCGTTAAACTCTACAACAACAACATTTTACTTCTCAGTGAAAGCTTATGAAAAAGCATGAATATATCCATGTATCCATGTTGCAAAAGATATGCCATTCATGATGCAGCTGTCTGTCTTTTATTTAGACATCTAACAAGTAACTTACTCAGTGTTTATATTTCTCATTCAGATATGTTCCCCAATCATATTAATGTTGGGGGATACTAGCCTGTTACTTCATGAATCCAGCCCTACTGAAAAAACGAAACTATCTTTGATCTATCTTGTATAGACAAAGAGCAGCCACTCTTGCCCATTACCTCCTCTTGCCACCACCAGGTTTTTTAGCTTCACAACTGTACTGACAACATGTACATTTTGCTGGGTACAGTCCAAACCATCCTAGTGTTCAAATTGGACCATCCAACCTTAAGTTTGGATTTATTGTGTTTGACAAGCATTTTTCAACAGGTTGTATGAATTATTTTACAAAATTTGCCCAATCTGTATGATTTTGTCACTTTCTGGACTTCTTCTATCTAAGACCATGTTATACCATGCTATTGTTGACCTCATGTTGTCATGTACAAGATAGTGCAACACAATTTTTGTTTACTTTGGTAATAATGGTGATATTATCAGCGAGTTAGTAAAGTGCTGAATTTGCTTTTCCTTTTTGGTGTAGTTTCACAAGAAATGTCAATGAAATTCACATGTTCAAAGCATAGTCTTGAAGGCATCTAAACTGCAACACTATTTTCGCTTACCTCATTTGTAATGGGGGAGATATTAACGAGTTAGTAACTAACTCAATTAATAATTTATGCTGTTTTTCTCTTTTTATGTCATTTCAGGAGAAATGTCGACTAAATGCTTGAAATGCAAAACGTTCAAGGCAGACAGAGACAACTATGACTCTTGTATCATATGTACTAAGTGTGCATCTTCCAATCCATACATAATGTGTAAACTTTAACAATTTGGACAGAAAAAGTCAGGGCTTTAGTACTTCAGAAAGGAAGGACAAAGCAATAAGTCCAGGAAGGATAACTCTGACATCTTGAGTGTACCTGGCAAGTCTTGTTGGAGACATTGGGTCCCCCATCCCACCCAATTTAATCACTCACATCAGCCGCAGGGAAGGAAGATCCAGTTTAGATATTACAAACCATCTACCTTTGAACAAATGCATTGTCTGGTCCAGGAAATGACAAAGAAATTATTGATATCAGGGCAGATATTACCTCATTCTAACTCATTGGGGAGGGGTATTTCAGCCCCCCACCAGTTTTAGTCTGCCCAGTGAACTTATGTCCCACACTCACCCACCTTCCGTGACTGAGCATGGCCTTTGTGCCTTTGAATCAGGACACATTGAGTTTGTACTGGATTGATTGGATCCATTTCATAACATGGCCTTGCCATCAGTGATGCCAAATTCTCCAGCCACCTAAGATTTACGAGGATCTTAGTGATAGATCCACCCATTTAGCCATACAGTTGGTGATAAATACTTATTATAACAGTGATTTCAATGCGAAATCTGTTCATCCAGCCAGGTCCTTAAAGCAGCCAGTACTAGAAATAGCCAGACAATCTTCTATACTGCCAATGTACAAGCCCACCATATGCTAGGCAAACCAGTTTGCTGTTCGAGTTGTGTTGGACTTCCATGTTCACTGGCAGAGTTAGTGACATTTTCAAAGAGGATGAAATTGTCATCAATGCCACCTGGTATGACTCATCTAGTGGAACCAGATCAAGACTCAGCACAACGTGAGTGTGACTAAGCTCCTTGAAATCATCAAGCATCTTTGTTCATATATTGCTCAGCTAAAGCCTAGAAACACCTGGCTGTGGCAAGTCTCAGGCTCAGCCAGTATGAATATGTGAGAAAGCTTGCCAGTAGCTTATCGTGGGTTAGTAGTTCTTTCCGGAGTTCTTCCTCCACCATGAATACTGGCCACCATGTATAGTCTATCTTGTGCTGAAAAAGGGCATTAAAACCTATAACAACAACAACAACAACCTGGCTGTGGCAAAGGGAGGTAATTGGCAAAATTTATGACACTTTGTCTATATGTGATAGATAAGAAAAGACAAATTTTTACTTTTAGTGTGGCTTGATTCACAAGGTAGCAGGCTAATATCCCTTAACATTAATGTGATGGGGTAAGTATTCTTGGAGATGACAATTTACTTAAAAATTTGCTATCTACATGTATTCATCTATTTTCCAGTCCCAGTAGCAGCAGTCACCAGGCAGTCCCAGTTTCTGCAGATAGATGGACTGCTGAGGTCTTCAAGCAAACTCTCTGCTCCCTAAAAGTCCTGGACAGCGGCATATTTGGATAAGCTGTAGTTATGTTGGTGTGACAGAACAAGACCACATCTCAAAACAGGAAATGCTGCTTCATGACTTCTAAAGAGGGGTGGTCCAATGACTTTGGCTTGAGAGCTTAAACACAGTGGAGACTTTGTTTAGTGTGACAAAGTTTTAAATGTGAGAGAAAATTAGCCATACTTTTATATGTCCATTTCAAAAGAACTTGGTGGTTTTAAGGATTAATTGTTTACATCAAGAACATGATTGTAATGAATTTGTTCAAGGTCAATGACATAATCTTCTGCTAGAATACAATATTTTTACACGGACTTGCACATGTAAATTGAGTATCTGTGGCATTGTGTCACCTTACCTGCATATTACTGATTAGCTGAGAGATTGTGGAAAACGCTTATTGACGATACAAATGAACTTGTATTAATGGATACTTCTGCCAGAAGAATATTACATGTCATTTTTTTCAAGAATCATTTTTTCTAATACTTTACTTTCATTACAATACATAAAAGATTCCTGATGTCATATTCTCAAAACATTTTGACAACAAACTCAAAATCCTAACATTTAGAGTTGATAACTTAAATTAGAATAAAGCTTGAATCACAGTACAATTGTATTTTTCCTACAGATCCTGAATGCATTATGAACACAATCGAACTGGAGAAGTGTGATTTGGATTTGTAATGTAGCTTTAAAAATTTTCAGTCATTTTGATAGTGTCTGCAGTGTGGTACTTTATAGGGATTTCCAGCATCGAGGCATCATGCTGCAGATATGTGGCATCATTTGTGTCACACCCAATCATGTTATCCTGACACCTGGCTGACTAGTCCTAACACTAGCTTCTTAATGCTGAGAGCCAAGTGAGGTGGCTGCTGTACAATTTGTATTTAAGTCTTTGGTATGACTTATTGGGGTTTAAATCCCCAACCTACCACAGTGACATAAATGGTAGCATCTTTAACCACTTAGGCCATTGGAGTAGTCATCATAATGTAGCATGAACTCAAATGAAATGTCATATACCGTTTTATTTCGCCTCTGCGAAGAGGAGGGGTATTGTAATACAATTTGTATTGGTGTCCACAAAGATACAATTATAAACATCCATAATATCACTGAATCTCAGCCATTCTATCTTCCCAGGTAAGTAGGTAGCAGCTGTCCTCAAAGGGAGGGGCTGAGATTGCTAACCTTGTACAATTAATGCTATACATTCTTGGTTACCTTAAGCATTTTTCTTGGGGTCTTGTTGCATACTGCATAAATACTGTTATACATGGAGTCATGAAACATTCTGAAGGTATGTATCTAAACAAGTACTAAACCTTCATCACAGTATCTGTGACCTACATTTTAAATGTTACCGGCCGATTTCTTTTCTTTGAGCTGATGACTACAGTTTGTTTTTTTTGTGTGCTATATTCATTACATACCATGCTAACTAGAATCAATACATTTGGAGAGGAGATGTCGTTGATGAGTACTACTTTATTTCAATAGTAGGTCATTATGACCCATATTTTACACTTCATTGGATTTGGTTAGATTGGTCATTTCTCATGTAACTAGGTATGACTAACAGCTTTTATAGGCAAGGTATTACTTTAAATACACTCTGGTCAAGAACATGTAGTGCAAATGCAAAATGTAGAATGAAGAGCAGTAGATAAGTAGTTAAAATGAAATGTGAATGCATTTAAATGAAATGTGAATGCATTTCTTAACTTGATCTGAAAATCAGACTGCAGCTGAATTTCCATTGTCAAAAGCCCTTTTGCATGATGATCCAGGATCAGGTACTTTACACTGATCTAGCCATATGGCCAGGTGAGTTTTTAGTATAGCCAGGTGTTTGCCATGTACTGTCTACAATTGCTTGTTACCATATTCCTTATCCAATTTTGGTCAAACCTGGAATATAGGTTTATCATGATATAAAAAGTTCAGTAATTATCAAGATCTGTGCATGTTAATAAGGTGATTTGCCGTAGATGAGCTTGTTGCCACTCTATCGAACACATTTCTGGTCTGATTGAGATCACACTTGGAGTTTGGACTTTTATCCAGCATTCCCACTAATATTTTTCATGTGTGCGCCGAACTTTGAAACTGCTGCAAGGTATTTTCTAATGAGCTGTACAGCCGCCCACCTTAGAGAGAATATTGCTTCTATCATGATCTCTAGTTAGCACTCTAGCATCGATTAGATTTGGATAAATAAAAAAATATGAAATAGTTGACCAAGTCTGATTTATGAAATTTGTTTTACACATTTACAGCATATTTTTTCTGGTTTGAGAGACTGAAATTAAAGATGGATTATGCTCAAACTTGGTAAAAAGGTATACAGTAAAACCTTGTCTTGAGAGACCTCTACTATAAGAGACCACCTGTTTTGAGAGACAACGATCTCCATGGCTGCACAGATTTACTGATTATATACTCTTATTACCTGTTATTAGAGACCACCTGTTTTGAGAGGCCAATACTTTTTGGCAGAAGAGGCAGTCTTTCAAGACAGGTTCAACAGGTGAAATCTGACCTTATTAGGAAGGTAATCTTGCAATGAATTGGCCTAATGCACATTCTCAAGACATTGTTTCTCATCACATTCATATAGAACTTGGTCAATAGTTTCATAGATCATAAAATCTTTAAGTCACAAATGGAAGCCAGATACACACTTGACCATGGAAATTACTGTTCTGATATTTGTTATTGCTCAAAAATTAACTTGCAAAGTTACAGAATGCTAATTTAAAAAAAAACATCAATATCTTTTTGAAGTGTCAGTTGGACCAACCATTTAAATTTTAGAGAAAGGGCTATATATATATATTTTTGCTTTATCTGTAAAAACAAAATAACTTATTAAATCTCCATATTAATTATGTTAATTGGAAATAAAATTGTACTGGTTTAAAAGAAAGTGCCAACTTCCCCTGCAAGGAAATGTGGGTGGGGGGAATAATTTTCAGCACCCTCCCACCAAAAAAAGAACTATATTTATTAAATTAGTTTAAACAACAATACAAGAGGTTAAAGGAAAAAGAATTACAATTAATTTTGTTGTAAAGAAAACCCTTCTTGAAAAATGAAGGATTGGGCTCTAATAAGTGCAAAATTAATAATGAAGGGACTAATAATTTATTAAAGAGGTGAAATTTCCACAAGTAGCTTTAAAAAAAAAGCAACAAATAAAATAAGAAAAACACTAATTCTATCCTTCATATTAGAGGACACAATAATTAGCTCAAAAGAACATAAACTTAAAATACAGGTGTATGGTGACTAAAAAAAATCCCGACCCCAGCTCTCCATCCAAGATTAACAGGTTAGTCCCAATAGCACTTGAATAGTCTATAAATCTTCAACTTAAGGACTGAATACAGCCAATTCTGCATTTAGTTCAAGCTATATTCCACTACCCAGTGGATTTTAATGACAAAAACATTTTTTTATATGTAATATCTGTGTGATTATGTGTGCGTGTGTGTGTGTGTGTGATATACATGACAGTGCTAAATGTAGCAACTATCGTTTTGTTTGAAAGTATTAAATACTTTAAGGAAAACAGTTCTATTATCTTTTATTCAAAACTGAATTTTCCCAAATATTATTTGGATATTCTCCAATGTGCAGTTACTGTATTACATGTTAGGGTCTTTCATTCTGTCTCCTCATGGGACACCAAACATACTAATGGAATCTCGACACATACAGTATATAAGTTAGGACAAGCTAGATCCGTTCTTCCATTAATGCATCAGGAGTGAAGGCCATTGAAAAAATGTCCCCCAGTATCACCTTTTTGACTGTCATATCGGGCTTCACCAAGTACATCTCTAGGTCCAAGCCAAACTGCACAGTGTAGAAACCATTATTAGAACATGTAGTATAAGCCATCTAACTACAAATTGTTGGTGATAGGCAAAGATTAGAAACTTTATTTTAAAGATTTCATTGTTATAACTTAAGAGCAACAGGGTCCTTAAAGATTAACTAACCATTACACAAATAAGGGTGACTCCAGCAGTTTTGAAGATGGGGGCACCTGACTACTTTCAACTTCTCAAGTACAATCACATTTGCATCACACACACACACACACACACATATAATGCATTTTAATATCAGATCTAAAATAAGTAAAATGAAATTATTAGCTTGATAACATATGTGTAATATAAATCAAGCTGACATGCAGTGTTCACAAATTCAGGGATCATTTGAGTCACAGTTGCCTCCCTCTTAATGTATCCAAATGTAAGCAAATACAAATAAATAAAAGATTTAAACTGACATATTAAGCCATGAAAATAAACAACTTATCTATATATCTACACTGTCTGATTAATTCTTCAAGACAATGACTATAAATGTTACCATACAATGAGTCCATAACACAAAGCAGAGACGTCAGTAAAACTCCATGCAGTTAGCATTAACAAACATAGTTGGCACACAATAGTTACACAAAAATCCCAGAACAAAAGGCACTGATAAACAAATATAAAACATGAGGAATGACAAAAAATATGTAAATTGTACTAGAATTTGCTTAAAATGTACAAACATATTGAAAAAAAATTCAGATTTGCCAATGAGAATAAAATCAAGAGTTTTAAAATTGGTTACAAAAATATGCTTGTGGCTGTCGGTGATACTAACAGTTCCATAAAATGTCCACATCTCTGCTTAAGACGACTGTTCTGTAAGATTTTTCCATATTTATTTTTTTAAGTACATTTTTCACACTGAGTATGGAGGGGTGAGGAAAAGTGGAAGTTGACAAGACTTTGGAAGCAAACATTACACTGGACTGATTTACAGATAATGCTAACATAAATATCTTTCAACTACATTTTTTAAGCATTTAAAACCCATATTTGTTAATACAGGCATTGATTAGTTTTAAAAAAACGTGTTTCAAGTTCGAAAGACATGCATACATGTAGTTTCTTAATCAATGTAGACTCCACAAATAAACATATGTACATGTTGACACAACACACCTACATTTGAAGCAAACAAGTAGAAGCTGGAAACTATCACAATAATCCTAGATATTTTGTATTGAAAAAAATCAGGGATATTCTACAAAGATGTGCCTTACAAACCTTGACTTATTAACAGGTAGAAGACTTGAAGCAAATAAACCAAACTGAATGAGGCACTGTTTGCGTATTATAATAGCATTCAGCTGTTTAATAAGTCTTAACAGGTAGATAAGGGTCAAGGTGAGTTCTATTGTTTTCAATTAAATGGCATGGTTTGGGTCACTGTAACCCACATACACATTTAGTGGTGAGGTGTGTTCTGATCGTGGTACTCTAAGGATGATCTGAGCAGCTGTGTTTTGAAGTTTCTAGAGTAGATAAAAATCACTTGGCTTCTTTCCAATGAGACACCCTAATCCCCAATAACCCACAAGCAACCCTTCAAATTTATATCAGTAGTTTTGGGGTTGGTTGAAATGCCACTTCTAACATACTGAAGAAATGGGAGCTATGTGTTAAGCAAAGCTGGCCCAGGCTGGAGTAAGTAGATTTTGAACACACAACTCTTAAATTAGAAGTCTGATACTGTACCAGCTTAACTACAACAGCTGCTGCTGATATTAGCAAATTATATAAAGATCAGTGTATCCCCTAGGGTGCAGGACTAAGAGTCAAAAATCTCCTTGGTGTCAAAACTGAGGGTCAGACTTAGTACAAATAAAATATTGGTATCAAAACGGGGGATCAAATTAAAAATCTGGGGGTCTCTTAAGCGCAAATGAGGATTATGGTTAACACTGATAAAGATTCATATAAGCAGAATAGAATAACATGTTCTACTAAGCAAATGGCATGAAAATATAAGGATAGACTCCCATGTTCTAATAAACAGAAGGCATGCAAAATAAAGAGGGACTATCATGATCTAATAAACAGAAGACATACAAAAACATAAGACATTGTTGTTTTGCTACTTTAAAAGACCATCATCTGGTGTTTGTCTAATTGACACATACCTCTGAGTAAACCTGTCGACAGGCTCCACAAGATGCCTTGAAGCTGCCTTTAATATCGCTGTGGAAGAGACAGTGGCAAGATACAGTTTTAGATACTGACAACTAAATCATACCTATTTTTGTAAGTACATATATTAGCGGGGATGATGTCACAGTAATGGAGTAAAAATGTCCGTACTTGTTTTTTGGAGGCAACAGCATCTTTCTTTTAAATCTGACAGAAAAAATATTTACAAGTTTAGTCCTGTTTTATCATTACCTTTTCAAACAGAATTACCCCATATAAAATATTTTTCAAAACTATAATTAGCATCGCATGTTAAAGCGAACATTTATTGTTACCTTAAACAGGTGTTTCGGCATAAATATTTGCAACAGCTTTAGTTTGTAAATGTAGCAAAGATTTCAACTGCCTCAATATAATCAAATGATCAAGACAAGCTGTATGGAGAACTACACAATACTAATATCTGTAAACAGGATTATGTGCAAAGTAACTAGTATAAACATTCAAATAAATTAAATAAAAATTGTGCGTTTATATTCTTCTGAGAAAATTAAAGAAATTGATTTTTACAAATTGAAATAACAAATCATTGTATTTTTTCTGAAAATAATTCTTTGGACACATTAGAAAAATGCTGGAAACCTCAAAATCTACCAAGAACATTAGCACTACAGCAATTTCACTGCAGCTTGTTACCAATGAATTTAAAACTATAGTAAACGCAAAGCGCTATGTCAGAGTTGGAAACGATGTGACGGAATGGTTTCGACAATTGATTGGAGTGCGACAAGGCTGCATTTTATCTCCAGATCTATTTAACATCTACCTGGAACATATTATGCGAGAGGCACTCGATGGCCTAGAAGACGTTGGGACATGCATAAGTGGCAGAACAATTAACATTTTGCGTTTTGCCGACAACATTGGACTACTGGCCGAACTGCTCGGACAAGCTCAACTCCTTCTGGATAAAGTCGATGAGATCAGCGAAAGGTATGGACAAGAAATTAGTGAGACCAAGACAGAATGGATGCTAGTACCAAATACGCGGGAATAGTAAAAAGGAGAATTGAGAAGGGACTATTGCTCAGAGGAAAGAAACTACAGCATGTGGACAGTTTTAAATACCTTGAGACTACCTTGACTGAAGATTGCAGAAACGCGAAGGACATCGAAATACGTACAGCCACGGCCTTGAAAGTAATGAGCGAGTTGGACAACATCTGGAAAAACAAGTATGTCAAGAGTGAGACAAAAATGAGGCTATACCGAGCTCTTATAGTTCCAACTGCCCTGTTCGGGTGCGAAGCTTGGACACTTAGAAGTGCTGAGGAGAGGAAACTACTTGTGTTCGAGATGGCGGCTCTTAGAAAGATTCTAGGAGTTCACATTATGGACAGGATGAGAAATGAAGACATCAGAAAGGCTCTTAATCAGACAGAGTCAATCGTGCAAAGAGTGCAAGAGAGACAACACCAATGGCTAGGACACGTGATAAGGATGGATAAGAACAGGATAGCGAATATTGTACTGCACGGTAGAGAAGAAGGAATGGCGAAAGTAGGGCATCCGAGAATGACATGGATGAAATCTGCACTGGCTAGATACTTCCTGGAGAAACAAGTTATGAGGAGGACTGCACAGGAGAGAGAAGAATGGCGTTTGTTGTCAACACATGCAAGAGCCCATGTCGATGATGTGCAGTAGAAATTGTGCAGAGATATGGTGGAGAAGAAGAAGAAGTAAATGATTATAGGATTGGGGGGTGGGGGTGGTGAAAGACTAATAATTGGACCCGCAGAGGCATAGACCAACAATGAAAGACCTGAACCTGATACAGTGGGACCCCGCTATAACACGGTAGTTGGGAGCCACAGAATCCGACCGTGTTATGAACCGAACCATGTTATAAGTAACCATGTACAATGCCAACACATTTTTCGAATTAATTGGGGGGGGTTTTACATAAAGACGGGTGCGAAAATGCATGGCACAATTACCATTTTTGATCAATATATATTAAATGAGAAAAAAGTTTGCTGTGGTAACATAAAGTGCAGGTATAATATATTACTTTATTCAGAGAACCATGCATTGGTAAATACACGTCTAATTTATATATACATGTATAATCTATTGCATGAAAAGAGTATCAACACCGTGTACTCACCAGCGAATCTTGTAACATACATTGAATCCATAATACAAATATTTCCATCGAAAATATCCACACACGGATGTAAAATACATTCAATAATTTTATCACATCACTATGTGACTGAATTCAATGAAAGAAAATAACAAAAATTACGTAATGGGTGTACGTAATGAATGATGAAATAGTACATGTCCGTAGATTAAATAATGGAAGCTAAAGTGTATTCTTATAATGACTACATGTACATCTCAGGATCATTCTGTCTCTGAATTAAGTCATTGTAAATTTCAGCACATTTTCCCACCCAAGCTGCTAAGCAAAGTCCTTTGAACTTGCCACCCAGCTATTGCGTCATGTTCTTTTGATGTACTCTAATAAATACAGCAGGCAGAACTGGCTGTATTTTAACCACTGAATTATGTCACTGTAAATATCAGCACAGCTAAAATGATAAAGTAATCAATACTAACTTTGTCTCCCAGCTATTTGCATGCATACGGTGGACTCCTGCATGGAGTGATTTATGTGTCCCAGATCAAATATTTACATTCAAATACGCGTAATTACCTTAAGTGTTTCCGAGACCTCTGTGTCGTATACAGTTTATACCATTACATTTCTCATCTGTCAATACACTGTAGTTATCATTTTTTGAAAAACTCTGATTTTTAGCTGCTTTCTGCTAATGTCACGTTTGCTCTTGGCAAAGTCAATTATAGTTCTCAGTTGCAGAATTCGAATTTACTAGTCAACAGATTGCATAAAACAACACCGCCAAGCCATGCACACATGTTGGCAGCTTTTGTTTCTTTGATGCTGTATAAATCATTTCCCCCTGATTTGAGCAAGTTCAACTCGGCAGTTCACTTTCATGATAAACAATATACTTAAATTAATTGATTTATACATTCTGCTGTGCATCTTTTATCAACCCCCACATTGGCTGCTGCTTAGTTGTTTATGAAATTAAAAGAACATATATCGGAAATTATTACAGCAACGATTGTATTCAGAATGCATTCAAAACAAACACAAAGTAGACACAATGGCTTCATTGCTCAGGGATCAGTAATAATAATATTGACACTTATGAGCTGTCGTTTTTCAACAATAAACAAAGATCAAAGTTCTCAGTAGGCCCAGCAATTGGTTCGTATTTCGATGTTTATTCTGGCACAAAAGTAGAAGAAATTTGTTAATTTTTGAAATTTTAGGAGCCATACAACGATTATTTTATATTCGATTTTGTGTGTGATTTCCTCCCCATAATGATAATATATTTCCTACACGGTTTTTTTTCACACTTTTTAGACGAGTATGAGAATGATAATTAAACTCTTGACGTATTTTATTTTTCATACTTAAAAGATTTTTTTTTGGGTCTTTGAGAAAAATACCTGTAATAAATTACCTGAAATTTCGGGAGCCATGCCACGACCGTGTTATATCCGAATTCGTGTTATAACGGGGTGTGTTATAGCGGGGTCCCACTGTAGTTACAATGCAGTTGTGAGTGAGGTAGATCCTGCACCTCATCATAACTGTCAGTGCTGATGTTTTGCATTGTTTTGACTACAGGACCCATGACTATAACCTATAATGATAGCCTTAACTTCATTTTGTAAGTAGCACCTGTAGGCAGCCTAACTTGTTTATGAACATGAAAAAACTTAAATGAAAATTCCTTATTCACCAATCTAGAAATAATGACAATAACTGGCCAATTCGCAATTAACTCGTTAAAAGCATCAAATCCAAAGAGTCATTTCCACATGCAACATAAAAACACATCCTTTTCATTAAATACTGAACTTCTACTCGAAACAAATGAAACAAATTAGATAAACTACCGGTATTAAGATCATGAATCAGATTTGGAATGTTCAAAACGTTTGATTGGCTACCACTGGTGGATTTTTTTTGTTATATTTTGACGTAGATATAATTATATTTTTGGATAACCCCATTCATTACATAGCTACATAACAGAAACCCTCAACAAAGAATTCATCTGCTTAAATAAGGCACTCAAAATATAGCTTTACAAAAGAAAGAAAAAAGAAAATTTTAAATAATTCCAATCAAAAGAGTTTATTGTTATTTTTTCTGGGTATAAACTGTGAGCGGCTGACTCACACGGCTTACATAAAGCCCTTCAGGTATTTTTTGCTGAGTGAGTTTACAATTGACAGTTTACCACGATTACCTGAAGAAGAAAAAAACATTAAACTCTTAAACACCATGCCTCTGTTGAAATTGTTATTGCAGCTTTACTTTTTATATTTCTTTCCTGAGAGCTGCAGAGCTGAGTGGTAAATGTGCCAGACTAAAAAAAGAAATGGTGTTGGTTTTCTAATCTTTCTTTTATTTTCTTGCTTTTTTCACAACTTTGTCCACATGCACTGTAGTCGGACTTTGACAAGAAGAAAACCAATAGGAGACAACTTCACTCCCTTGAGCAGATCTTGTCATTCTGAACTTGGACCTTTCTGGACTGTTAGAGTATCGGCAAATAAAAACATCTTTTTCATGAAAAACAAGAACCAATGTTTCCATAACCTGTCTACCTTAATGAGATGTAATTTGGTGTGATTTCACTAATCTGACAGAAACTTTAATATGTTCTTGGTATTAACAGTACTTTTAAGTCCCCATTGTCTACATCATGCAAAAGTAATGTTTTCTGATTTTAACGGCACTTTTAACTCCCCATTGGCTACATCATGCCAAAGTAATGTTTTCTGATTTTAACGGCACATTTAACTCTTCATTGTCTACATCATGCAAAAGTAATGTTTTCTGATTTTAACGGCACTTTTAAGTCCCCATTGGCTACATCATGCCAAAGTAACGTTTTCTGATTTTAACGGCACTTTTAAGTCCCCATTGGCTACATCATGCCAAAGTAATGTTTTCTGATTTTAACGGCACTTTTAAGTCCCCATTGGCTACATCATGCCAAAGTAATGTTTTCTGATTTTAACAGCACATTTAACTCCTCATTGTCTACATCATGCAAAAGTAATGTTTTCTAATTTTAACGGCACTTTTAAGTCCCCATTAGCTACATCATGCCAAAGTAATGTTTTCTGATTTTAACGGCACTTTTAAGTCCCCATTGGCTACATCATGCCAAAGAAATGGAAGCATGTGCCTTTCATAAGGACACTTGCAGCTGACATGAGCTGGGTTTTAACTTTAAACCCTTAAGTGATAAGTCTGCTGCATTACCAAATAAACTACCATGGCATTCCATCTCCAATCAAAGAATTTTAACATGCAATGGCCACATTATGACATACATATATATATATATATATATATATATATATATATATATATATACACAGTATATATATATATATATATATATATATATATTGTGGGTCGGTGGTTCTTTCTAAGGGTTTTCCAGGGTTCTTCCTCCACCAATAATACCGGCCACCATGTATAGCCTATTGTGTGCTGAAAAATTAAACCCTACAACAAAATTGCAACTGCAACACTTTAAAGGTTTTCTTTCAATTAAATTAAATGGAGATAAATGTAAATCCAACTTTGTTATATATATATATATATATATATATATATATATATATATATATATATATATATATATATATGTATTACCTAAATCTGGTTTACAATCCATAAATTGGAGACCCAAGTGGTGGAGTGGTATAAAGCGCTCTCCGTTATGGATCACTGCCATCTCACCTGTGTCTGCATAGATTCGAGTCTTAGATTCGGCTAATGTGGGTATGTGAGAAAGCTTGCCAGTAGCTTCTCGTGGGTCGGTGGTTCTTTCTGGGGGTTTTCCCGGGTTCTTCCTCCACCATTATTACTGGCCACCATGTATAGCCTATCGTGTGCTGAAAAATTACGTTAAACCCTACAACAAAATTGCAACTGCAACATTTTTAAGGTTTTCTTTCAGTTAAATGGAGATAAATGTATATTGTCCAACTTTGTTAGACCACAAGAGTCCTAGGTTTTGTCAATAAAGGCGAAATCTCTAACATGGAATCACCTTATTGGTAATATAAATGATCACAAGGAGTGCAAATGTGACCACAATACTCCACTCGATTAGACTTTTCTTATGTGTCTTTTATTGCTTCAGAATTGCAAGACTGAAAAACTACACATATACCTTCAAAAGATGGAAGGGGCCCTGAGTGGCCAAGTGGTCTAAAGGTTCTTCCTCCACCATTAATACTGGCCGCAAAGTATAGCCTATCGTGTGCTGAAAAATGGTGTTAAACCCTACAACAACAACAACAACAAAAGACAGTAACGTACCAACACATAACTCTCGGATAACCATCGCATGAATCCAATCTGGTGAATTAACCTTTATTTTCACCATGATTACGGTCGCAAACTCTTACTTCTAGAATCCATCAGATGGAAGTAGCCCATTTTAACAGTTTCTACCCAGCAGTAAATATGCGTTATGAACTACCAAACACGGTGCAGAATCTGTGTTATCTTTTAATACTGGGGAAATTTAATAATGCGGTATCAATAAATTAGTTGAATTTGCTCATAATGCATCATGAAAATGTTATTTACAGTTACTGTATTATATTATTGCTATTTTCAAAAGTAGGAAATAAAATGCCCTCACTTGACACATACATGTACATACATGTGTGTATTTGAGAGAGGGGAGGTTGTTCTGAAGATTGAATATTGTAACCTTCCCAGACCATTGATACAAACTCTTCAGGTATTAGCTGAACTATTACAAGTTTGGTACAAATCATTATAACATTGGCATGAGCAAGTTATTGAACAGTGAAACATGCTTCTCTTTTCTCACCTTCTTCACTGTCGTCGTTATTATTAATGATAGTAAATCTATAGTAAACAATACTGTATTCACAAGTGTTTCTTCTTTCTCATCATCATACATGATAAATGTATCATTCACTGTCCTTTTCTTATCCTTTACCACAACGTTTTTCACCTCATCATCAATGGTATAATTATCAGGTAAAATATTTGTATCTCTCTAACGTCAGTATTACCATAAATGCTAAATAAAGTAACTTTCTCATTCGTCATCTGCCTTTGCGTTCTCTCATGATCAGTAAATAATCATTTTGTTCTCTCTCGCATCGTCATTAATGGTAATATATCGTATTACGTATTGATTTTATCCATTACAATTATTTTCTCTCACCCTCTCTGATACATATATACCATCATCATCAATGATTAATCAGTGGTATGAAGTATCAGCTTTCTCCTTTCCTACTGTTTTTTTTCTTTCTATAATTATCATCATATTAAATAGGACATATCTCATACAAGTACCATATTTTCTTTTCTTCATTATTATTTTGTTTTGAAAAAATCTCAGTACAAACAACAGATGATCTTACCAGGTGGCAAACTATAGAAAGTTGATCAAATACATTTACCAGGTTTAGCATCCCTCTTTAAAATTTAAAGTGTGATGATGTCATCAACTGTTATTTCTACCATCCGAACTTTAACTACATATTGTTGCACGCACAGGGGTATCCACTTGAACGAGCGGTGTCAAAACCCTGGCGCGAGTCACACTGGAAGTCATATGTTTTCCCCAAATTTCCAAAGACTTCCATACAATTTGAGTTGTAAAATGGAAAGACAGACGTGTCTGCTATATTTAATAACCTTTGCTCTAATCAACTGGCGACCCAGATGAGACAACTTGCCCAAAAGTCCATTAACTGCACCTTTGCATGGTTTTTCTTCATTATCATCCGATTTCCGTACCGCCAGCCCGTCATGCCATAGAAATTACACTAGTATTCCCTTACTAACTTGGAAATATTTAACTGCGCGACCCTAGGCCAGTCAATCCACAGAATTTCCGGCGTATCACGCTCATATAAATACGCCCATTTTCCACTATGGACACATAAACGGTACGTACCAAGTTCCAGCTTATTGATTACATTATATAATTTACTGATTTCCAACCATAAATACTGCCATTTCAACCACAACACTTTTATACACCGCTGAATTTTAATATGGACTATGTTACACAGGGACAGTCATTCGGCTTGTACCAAAATTCACTACAAAACGACACCAGCATTGTTCAAATTCACTAGCACTCGGCTCTGTGATGTTTGCTCCTACTAATTGGCTAACTATTTCGAGCTAGTAATATTTCCATGGCACCGAAGACCAAATACTCACACAAATCTAAGAATTGCTTAAAAACGGGGTGCTGTCAAATATGCATACTCCAAATTTATTACAATATTTGTGTTGTGGAAATTTATAAAAAATTATAAAATGATACAATCTGAAATAAAAGGCAAGTTAACCATTTTATCTTGTGGAATTACTTTCAACATGTTATTCAGCCCGTAGTAGATTGGGCTACTTCTGTCTGATTCATTCTAGAAGCAAAGGTTTGTGACATAATGGTGAAAATAAAGGTTAATTCACCGGATTGGGTTTTTATGATGGTCATCCTGATAGTTATGTGTTGGTTTGTTACTGTCTTTTGAAGGTAAATGTGTAGCTTTTCAGTCTTCTTGCTATTCTGAAATGATTAAAGACGTGTGAGAAAAGTAAAAAAAAATAGTGGAGTGTTGTAGCCATGCTTGCACTCCTTGTGTTAATTTATGTGTTACGTGCTTAGGCTCGAATAAGCAGCAACACAGAAAGAGTGAAAACTAACAAGCTTGTATAACTTTAACAATGATTTTATTAAGTACAATTATTTCCATAAAATAAATAAACTTACGGTTTTAGAGAATCAAATCCAACAAATATAGAATTCACAAAATAATCCACTAATGGAATTACAAGTCCTGATAAATAAATGTTCTAATAGTTCCAGGTTCGAATCTTGACGATGTAATCCAAAATGGCTGACAATGTCACGTGGTACAGTTCTTGTTTTTAAATCATCCAGATGAAATTATGAAACATATGTCCTTTTCCAGATAAATAGAATAATTCTTCTTTTCCAACGAATTGACACAGTCCAGAACAAGATATTAAACTCAAAACAGAAAATACACAACTTCTTTAAAATAAGCCCAATTTATATTCTACTACTAAAGTTAGCTTCTAAAACACAGCTATATATATTGTTTTTCTGAAGTAAACAAGAGGAATCATGTGAGTCTGGAAGGTCATGGAAAGAGCTACCTTCACCAAGTCACATGCTTAAAGAATGAACTAGAAGAATAAATCAGCCACTGATAAAATGTTGTCCTTGAAATTAACCAATAAAATTGAAGACCTGTTGACAATGTCTAAAGCAAGGTCAGAAACTAGACCACTGTAAACCAAGGTCAGCCTGTTTATTAGTAAAGTACAGGTCAACTGAATTTTCTAGAAAAATTTCCCATTTAATGAATAATAAATCCTAAATGACAATTTTGGATTTAATAATTAAAAATAAATAAAATTAAATCCAATAGCCGTAACACCTTCCCCCATAAAATAAAAAGAAAGGTTTATATGATAAAACTTTCTTTTTATCACAAACCAATTTACATCTGAAATTAAAAATTATACAATATAATGAATTATACACGGGAAAGAGTGTTTACAATTATTTTATCAAGAAATAGCCTCAAATTTTTAACTTGTCCATGTCCCACAAAATGTCCTAGGAAAAACACACAAGCACAGCAGAACTCACTTTTAGACAAATTAATTGTCAAACATACATTAGTGAGTCTGTTAAAGAATTATCGAATTGTTGCTAGATGTTCTCTCCAGGTGTCGTTGTAAATGATGACGTCACAATTCTCTAGACCAGAGATGAACATTTTTATGAGACGTTGAAATGGACTTTCTTTATATTGGTAGAGTCCTTTTGGAGTCGCAATGTTGAGTTTTCCTTTGCTCTTTCCGTAGTGAAATCTGCCAAAATCCTTTCAGAAGGTCAGAATTTGGTGACGTACTTGGCATTCCCAATTTTATCAATAGAATAGTCACTTCTTGTTAATGGGAATGAATCTGTTTTTGTCACTCTGTTCACCTTCCTTTAATCAGTGCACATATGGAAAGTTTTATCTGGTTTTGAAACAAGTATGCATGGTGAACTCCAATCACTTTTACTGGGCTTGATAAAATCATTCTCCAGCAAATATTGAATTGCCTTTTTCAAGTATTCCTGTTTGAGTGGACTCGTCCAGCATGGATGCTGTTTGGAATTTTCAATTTCAACGTCATGAAAATTTTGTTTGTCCTTGTAAGAATATCTGGACATAAGTGCTCATATAATAATAACTTTCAGTTCATTTCTTTCTTGCACTTGTAAATGTGAAAGTTTCTGGTCTAGATTTGTTTATAATTTCTGAATTCCAACAATTCGTCGCTCCAATATCAGTCGAATCCTGATGATATTCCTTCACTAAATAGGACTGGTACAATTAAATTAATTACATATTTAACATGGCTATTTCTTTCAATACACTGGTACTCATATAATCAATTTAGATCCCAGGAGCACTAATACTATAATTTAACTAATTCATTTTCTTCTTAACTTTGTAAGGGCCGTAATATCTAATTTGAAGTAAAGTAAGAAGAATGAATAAGAGTAACACAACACCATTATCAGACTCAAAAGTTCTCTCCCTTGTATTTCTTTCAAACCTTAGCTTCATTTTTAACTTTAATTGATTACTTGACTTGGTCTTAGATAAGGAATCCACACAATCTACCATAATTCCACTGAATGTTTCATCAAACGTAGGAATAGGTTGCAGATGAGCCTTACGTATCTTCTGATTGGGTTTTCCTACCATTTGACAAGTATGACAAGATCTACAATATTTGACAACATCACTTTTGATGTCTGGCCAATAGAAGTGAGTCAAGATCTTGTGATACATTTTATTAATCCCTAAATGACCAGCCAAAGGAGTTTCATGGGCCAGATTAAGTATTTCCTGTCTGTAAGGTTTTGGAACTACTATTTGATAGTTCACTGACCATTCATCACCAGCAGGTACCTCGGGAGGTCTCCATTTTCTCATAAGAATTCCATTTTTAATGAAATAACAGATAGGAACTTCAGTCTCATTTATGACCCTTTGAAACAAACAGGAGATCTCAGGATCTTTTTCCTGTTCAACGACAAGTGACTGTCGTTTATCACCCTGATTAAGAGAATGAGTTATTAAAAGATGATCACTATGATCAATACCTTCTGATTGATCTAAACCAAGAGTAAACGTGATCTCATCAAAAACCTGACCTATACAAGTGCCAGTTGAAGGAATGCTGCCTTCTGTAACATCACTCTTAAAATCATCACCCTGATTAAAATAAAGAGAATGAGTTGTCAAAAGAGGATCACTATGATCAATACTTTCTGATTGATCTAAACCAAGCGTAAATGTGACCTCATCAAAAACCTGACCTTTGCAAGCGTCAGTTGAAGGTATACTGGCTTTTTCAACATAAGCCTGACCCACGCAGGTATCAGATATGGGAATGCTGCCCTCAATAACATAAGCCTGACCCATGCATTTGTCAATGAAGGGAATACTGCCCTTTTCAACTTCATTCTCAAGAGCTTTCTTTACCATAGCTCTAGTAACTGTACAAGCTTGAAATATATCAGGGATTTCTTTTTCAATTAGATCAACTTTCTGATCCAAATTAGGCTTGTCAGTTACAAGTGGATTAACCACAACCTTGTCTCCAGCTAAGTCGTTGCCTAGCAATAAATCTATTCCCTCAACAGGTAAAACCGAGACTGTTCCGACTGTCACAGGTCCTGACACTAAGTCTGATGACAAATTTACACAATGGAGAGGAAATTAACAAAGCAGCACTCTAACCCCTGAATAAGAACACTTTCATTAGAAGAAGACTTCTCAGATAAAGGCAAAGTACCTGATAATAAAAGACTCTGAGAGGCTCCTGTGTCCCTTAAAATTTTAATAGGGGTGGGATTGGCTGAATCACCCAAAAGTGATACAGAACCCTTCGATATGAATGGTTCATAATTCTCCATATCAAAATCAGACTGGGATTTATTAGACCCAACAAATGTATTGCTTTCAATACATGACTGTGACCTTGACCTCTTGTAAATAAGAGCATTTGGAACTGGTCTATCTTGATTCTGTTGCCTATTTTTCAACTTGTAGCAATCAGAAATAACGTGTCCTTTTTTCTTGCAAAAGTTACACGTCGGAAGAGACAAGGATCTAGAATCAAACTTCTCTGAAGTCTGATTTTTGAAAGTTGTGTTAGTTTGAGTTTTAGAAGGGCTTGAATTAGGCGGAAACTCTTTTCTGCCAGTAAATTGTTGAGTAGAAGTCTTGTTAACAAAAGGAACTTTATGTGTCAAAGAATATTCGTCAGCAGCTCGAGCAGCATTTTCCAAGGTTTCAATCTTATGCTCCTCAAGATAAGTTTTAACATCACTATGAACACAGTTTTTGAACTCTTCAATTAATATAATTTGTTTGAGATTTTGATAATCTTGCTCGACTTTCTTGGCCAAACACCATCTATCAAACAACTGCTCTTTTTGTCTAGCAAATTCGACATGAGTTTGTCCAGCTTCTTTTCTGTAATTTCTAAATTTTTGCCTATAAGCTTCAGGAACTAACTCGTAACCTCTTAAAATGCATTCCTTAACTACGTCATAATCACCACTTTGCTGAACAGACAGTGAAGTGTAAATCTCACTAGCCTTACCAGTAATTACACATTGTAGTAACTGAGTCCAATTATCTCTTGGCCACTTTAAATTTTCTGCAACTTTTTCAAAAAGAATAAAATATTTGTCTACTTCTTTTCTTTGAAAGGGGGCACTAATCTAATATTCCTTGCTAAATCAAAATTCTGATTTGAAGTATGATGGTGATTCTCACTTGCCAGCTCTAATTCTTTCATTTTACACTGATATTCCCTTTCTTCCTTCTCTCGCTCTCGTTCAATTTGTTTTTCTTGTAACCTTTCCTGTAATTCCAGTTTCTTAAACTCTAATTCAGATTGTAATTGTCTTTCTTTCTCCCTTTCTTGTCTCTCTCTCTCCTCTTTTTCAGATTGTAATTGTCTCTCTTTCTCCCTTTCCTTTCTCTCTCTCTCTCCTCTTTTTCTCTATCAATCAGCATCTGCTCTTTTTGTAATTCAATTTGCTTCTCTTTCTCCTCTCTCTCAATTCGCATTTGCTCTTTTTGTAATTCAATTTGTTTCTCTTTCTCCTCTCTCTCAATTCGCATTTGCTCTTTTTGTAATTCAATTTGTTTCTCTTTCTCCCTTTCCTGAAACTCCAGCTTCTTTAACTCTAATTCCATCTGGAATTTTAATTCTAATTCCTTTAGTTTAATGTCAGAGTCTGATGCAGACTTACTGACTGGAATCAAAGCACTTTGTTTCAAAACATCCTGTTCTACCAAATACTGGACCAAAATCTTTTTGATATCTTGTTTCGTTAAAGAAGCCTTCACTTCGGAAAGATCGTATTTCCTGGCAAGTTGAACCAACTCATCTTTTTTGAAAAGATCTAATTGCTCCTGGGTAGGATTAGAAAGAAATATTTCTACCTTAGATGTCATTTTGATACAAGCGTGTCAGTCTCACTAATGATTTAAAATTTTCCAAAAAGTAGGGGAAATTCAAATTTAAATTCAAATTTATCTCAAATCTCAATCCCGGACGAGCCCCCAATTCTATGTTACGTGCTTAGGCTCGAATAAGCAGCAACACAGAAAGAGTGAAAACTAACAAGCTTGTATAACTTTAACAATGATTTTATTAAATACAATTATTTTCATAAAATAAATAAACTTACGGTTTTAGAGAATCAAATCCAACAAATATAGAATTCACAAAATAATCCACTAATGGAATTACAAGTCCTGATAAATAAATGTTCTAATAGTTCCAGGTTCGAATCTTGACGATGTAATCCAAAATGGCTGACAATGTCACGTGGTACAGTTCTTGTTTTTAAATCATCCAGATGAAATTATGAAACATATGTCCTTTTCCAGATAAATAGAATAATTCTTCTTTTCCAACGAATTGACACAGTCCAGAACAAGATATTAAACTCAAAACAGAAAATACACAACTTCTTTAAAATAAGCCCAATTTATATTCTACTACTAAAGTTAGCTTCTAAAACACAGCTATATATATTGTTTTTCTGAAGTAAACAAGAGGAATCATGTGAGTCTGGAAGGTCATGGAAAGAGCTACTTTCACCAAGTCACATGCTTAAAGAATGAACTAGAAGAATAAATCAGCCACTGATAAAATGTTGTCCTTGAAATTAACCAATAAAATTGAAGACCTGTTGACAATGTCTAAAGCAAGGTCAGGAACTAGACCACTGTAAGCCAAGGTCAGCCTGTCTATTAGTAAAGTACAGGTCAACTGAATTTTCTAGAAAAATTTCCCATTTAATGAATAATAAATCCTAAATGACAATTTTGGATTTAATAATTAAAAATAAATAAAATTAAATCCAATAGCCGTAACATATGTTACCGATAATGATTCCATTTTGTCAGAGATTTTGCCATACTTTATTGATAAAATGTCAGACTCCAGTGGTTAGACACAATAATACCTGTTTGACACATGCTAACAATCTACATAAAAAAAGGTCTTGAAGAATTGAAGAACTTTCAATATTTATTTGTTGTTACTTTGCTTTCGGTTGTGTTTTGCTGCCTCAATATCTTAACAATGTAATTCTTAAATAAGGATGTTAATAGTACTGAATAACAAAACAAAGTAGAGCTGGATATTGGAACTAAAATATTAGTGGCAAATTAAACCAGTACTTAAGTGGTATTCTTATGAGATGTCATCATGGCAGCTGTGCAATCAACTTTAAAAGTTTTCTTTGTGTGCATGGATTTATTATGTCCATTACATTGTAAAACTTAATTTGAAAAAATGAAATATAAGAAATTTTGTTTACCAAACAATGGCTGTGGCCTTAAGCTTCTGATGACCTTCTGACACTGCCTTCATGACAGCCACACGTTCTGCACACACACTAAGTCCATAGGAAGCGTTCTCCACATTACAGCCTAAAGAAACATTTTTCAACGGTGTTAATGACCTTTAAAGAATTACTGTTTATCTATGGAAAAAGAAACTAAGTACCTATCCCATGGACACACAGAGGCAGCTTACCCAGGCTGGTCAGGGCAGGTATCGAACTCAAGATCATTAGACCATGAGTTTGATGCTCCTACCATGGCTCCCTACAGTCTACAAAAGATAACAACTGCAATCTATAAATCAAATTAGTAAAAGTAGGTCATGCTGACTTTGGTTGATAAATCAGCCACAAAAGATAACAACTGCAATCTATGAATCAAATTAGTAAAAGTAGGTCATGCTGACTTTGGTTGATAAATCAGCCACACACCTGTACAGTTTCTGAAATTGAATGTTTTTCCCCTTAATTGCTAAGGTAAATTATGTTACATCTTGAAATCTGAAGTACTGTTGACCCAGACATTTTAGTTTTTAGTTATTAAATATTGTACATTGTAAAAACTTGGAAGTGCTATTGGCCCAGGATTTTAAAATTTTAATTATTTTAGAAAATGAGCACTTACCAAGGGAATGAAAAGTAAGTTGATATTGACAATCAGAACCATAAACAGTTTCAATATTATTTGCGCAGACATAATAAATTTGTGAAGGGAGCAAGTGCAGGTTGCTATCTAGAGCAAAAGGAAGCTCAAAACTGAAGTTTACAGATGGTGGAAAAATGCTGTTTGAAGTTAAGTGTTTAGAGATCAAGAGAACAGTTAAATTGTTAACTGCGATTGTCTCCTATATCCAGACACCTCGACTACATGGGGAACAGATTTAAATGCAATATCCAACTTTAGTGAATCAGACCTTTACAAATATTTAATTCTGAAAGTAAGCTGAAATGTTGGCTGTGGTCCATGGTATAGTTAGAAGGCAGGATTGTATAATCTGTTACATACCATCCAATTAAAAAACATTGTTTTTTGTTTTGTGAGGCAGGATGCGACTGTAACATTGGGTAGGATTATTTGTTTGCTTTTTTATTATTATTTAGTATTATGATACAAAAAAATTTCAGGATTTAGATGAATATAGAAATGTACATAAGAATAGTACATAAGGGCAATTTTGGCACTGCAAAATCCTTATTTACTAATTGCTTTCAAATTGGTGAATTTCATAAAAGTGTATGAAAACAAATAAAACATGTGAGCGTACATGTTTTTTTAAATGCATATATCTTGATGACAATGAGCAGTCTTTAATATCCATGCAAATATTCTTATCCTATCATTCAATACATACTTTTGTATGCAATTCTCAGCTAGAAAATGATGCATGGAAACCTTTTTTTCCCAGTTATTTATCAACCATAATTCTTACAAAGGCAAAAGTATATTTCCTTTGGTGGCATATATTGTTACAGTTACATAATTTGACATAATGACACTATCGCTTAATATGTTATTGTGCTCTTTCGACTTACTTCCAATAAGGAATGCTGAGTTATATCTGCATGTTAAAAGAGTCCCAATTCAGGGGCAGATAACAATACATTCAGTAAAGGTAATATATAGAAGGATTTATGCCAGGATAAAACAAGTCCTTTGAGAGATCAACATTATTTTTGTAAAGAAGTATTAAGTGCCGAAAGTTTTACTGGACTTGGTATGTTTTGTACATCAAGTAAATTTTTGTACAGATCCCTCTCTTGATAATCTTAATCTTCCTTTTTTCAGTTCAATTTATAAACTTTGCTACATTAAGGTTTTAAAATTAGATCTTGTCAGAACTGGGTAAATATATTCTGCAGAATTGTTATTTAACTTGCCTAACCTATCTGTTATCAACCAAAGTCAGCATGACCTACTTTTTCTAATCAACTACCACTACTCAACAAGATGAATATGTCAATGAAGCTTCATGAGTCAAGTTTCAGGGATACGGAGAAAAATGAATAAAAATGAATCTTAATGAAAATTGGAAAAATAACATCATCATTAAAAAAATACTAAAGTCTCTGCTATAATTTGTAGGCATGATTATGAATACCGGTACCCATGGCTTAGCTTTTGTTGTAGGTTTCACACCATTTTTAATCACACTATGGGTGTTGTATGGTGGCCAGGATAATGGTGGAAGAAAGAATGCAGGAAAACCACCAGCCCACAGGAGGCTACCGACAAGCTTTCTCACATACCACATTGGTAGAGCCCAAGACTCAAACATATGTGGACAGAGGTGAGATAGCAGTGGTCAATAAAGGTGAGAGCTTTGAGCTTTAGACCACTCTGCCACTTGGCTATAATTTGCTTGCATGATTATGAATTCCCAGTGTTATAACAAGAATTCCAATGGCAGGGGATATTGTGTCTCTCATCCATCAAATTTGGGGGATGTACAACAGTTTTAAGCAGCAAAGGAAGAACGTACATAGTATTTAATGCCCTAGTATAGCTAAGATGTGAGATAAATCTTGTTTACTTTGGTAGATAAAGTGAATAAAGGTAGATAAAGTGATTAAAGGCTGATAAAAGGGATTAAAGGTAGATAAAGATTAAAACAGCATTTTGTCTTACTTGTTTCTATAAAGGAAATAAGTACCTATCCCTAATCTTGTTTGCTTTGGCAGTTTTGCCACAACTTTGTTGATAGCACTGTACCATCATCTTTTACTTTGACGCATACACTTTGCTTTGTAATGAAGATTTTATTAAGTGCTCAATAACTTGTGACAACATTTATATATTTTAATATCTGCTTTATATGAAACGCTCTAAAGCATGCATCTGCAACTTTCTCCAGGGTGTGGGACAGAGAAGTGATTATTAAAGCCACACCATATAATGTAAATAATGGATAAAATGAGGTAGCATGCTGGATCTAGGTTGTACATGCCAGCTACAGAGCAATTTCCATTCCATGTTCTCATCACTTTATCTTCATAATGTTTACTGAACAGATTCATTTAATCCAGAAACCAGGAAACACAAAAACATACCCGTACAAATGGACCTTAATTGTCATCTTAGTATTTATCATTAATCGCAACTTTTCCCAGTGTTATCCAACAGACTTGGATGGAAGTAGTAAAAGTATCTTTTATATTTACCAGACAAAAATAAAGCACTCACAGTGGTCAAGGTTTGGGGGACACTGGCCAAAGAACTGGGTTTCCCATGACCATGTACTCGAGGAAAATATTGAATACCTACTGCTTGATATATACAACACAGAAATATAATAGAAATAGCTACTGAGTAACCATTTTGGTCCTATAGTTTGCAAGCTATAGGATATTTACATGCATTAGCATTTTTTTATATAACATAAATGAAGCTGTAACTTCAGGGCAATATAATGCTTCTAAAATTTCTAATTTTTTACACTTATATATACTGTTTCATCATTCTATAGTTACAGTGGAATAGTGAAGACAGTTAAACGGTTATTAAATAAGTTGAAAATTCTCATTGCAGATTTATAAGAATAATGCATTATACGTAATTTATAATTACTTTCATATATTTTACAAAATACATGCTATACCATGTTGTATGAAACTTCCTAAACATTAGAGTGGAACTCATTTTGATCTCTATTGTAGATACACAAGTATGCTACTAAAATAAAAACAAATAAATTCAGTGTATTATTGGATAATAGTTTTAAAACACTCATTCTTTAGGCTGAATATGGACCTTTCTTTTCATTTCATGAGACACTGAAAATCAATTGCATGTACTGGTCATCTACATTTTCAGAACTAAAGTCTACTTAAACTACATAAAAAATCACTTTTACTTATCCAAGACTTGAAATTTACTGGTTGACAATAAATACTGACAGGACTATCTGACATTAAAACATTATCTTCTATCTTTTAACTCCTAAGGAAAAGTGTCATAAAGAATGGTATAAAAAATACAGGAATGGTGGTGGTGGTGGTGGAAAGTTAAAGCAAAAGAATAGTGACTGTAACAAAGCAATGCTGATAATGCAACCTATGACATCTCATTGGTCAAAACTGGTCATGTGACTAAGTAATATTCATGGAAATTAAAAATCTATTTTTAGATAATAAGCTTAGCTGACACTTTAACTGAATGACTGAATAATGCCATCTAGAATCTTCTCTCCTGCTAAATCGATCAATGCTGAGTACTCTCCCCTGCTGTATCAATGAATACAAAGTAAACTGGATCCATACATTTAAATCAAATAATGCAAAATTTAGTGAAATTGTGCATCAGTTAAAATTACATACATTAACACTTAACTTATTGTATAAATACAGGACGCTTGATTTATATCATGCTCATTATGATAAATGTTTATTTACTTAAATTAGAAAAGTTCCTGTATCTGGATAAAGACAGCAACCTGCACATGAAGTAAGCAATTTCTTGATAAGTTTTAGGGAGTTTTCAAGCTTTTTTGGCAAGATTTTAGGGTTTACCCTTTTGCGATATTACTGTGCAAATGAATTGAGTTTAATATTTGATATTATTTACTCATCAGCATCTGCAGCTGTGCAGATTACTATGTTATGCATGTGCCAAACCCACTGACTGTTGCAATCCTATGAACAGAACATACTTACCTTAAAGGTTGACCTGAGACCCCCGTATCACTTAACTCTAAATTATTAAATATCATGATTTATGTAATATCTGAAACTTTCTACTCTTTGCTATCAATGGATATCGAGATATTTATTTTAAATGTACATGTCATGAATATTCTCTGTAAATCAAGTACAACTTTGGCAGTTTGGCAGCATAACAACCAACAAATCCAAATGTACACTCTTCTGTGGCTTCATTACAAAAAATTAGTATTTTTCATCACGTGATCAATAAAATATTTTCCTTTTAAAATAACATTATGAAACTCATACAATAATTACAATGCTCAGGGATCATAAAAGATAGAAATCATATGGGTCTGTTTATAAATTAAATTATAAAATTAGATATAATGATTTCATTGCATGAATTAGAGATGTAACTAATGAATATTTTCCAGTACAAGTCATGTTGTTGTGAACCATACTGTGACTGGGTGGGACATCATGCTAAATGTCTGCAGCATGATACCCCAGTGCTAGACATCACTATAAACTGCCTCACTGCAGACATCGTAGCAATATGACTAAAAATAATTAAAGCTACATTAAAAATCCTAATCACACACACACACACACAATTTAACTCACACCAGGAATTAAACTAAAAGCAACATAGAAAAATATTGTAACACATAATTGGCATGGCACTACTGCAAAGGGACACAATTGCATCTCATAACTACCATAGTCACAGGTCATATGATCGACTCCATTTAATCCCATTTTATTTATTTATTGTGAATTTGAAGAACCTGAGAAAGACTGAGATCAAGATCACCTGAAAACATTGATCCATCGGGACACAGTACTGCACATCCCACCCTGAAGTTGCTATAGGGACAGTAGGCTTTGTCCTTGACCTCTAATGCAAGGTCAATCAGTTTCTGAATAGTTGAATCTGAAAGTTAGAAGAGACTTCAAGAATAACCAAACTGACCATTTCTACAAAACATACTTACTCTGTAGAATAATTAAATAATAATAATAATAATAATAATAATAATAGTAATCATAATAATAATAATGACTTTTTCTTAGAGAAGGTAACTCAAAGAAAATTGCTCGGTTCAAGACACTTTGTGCTCATCAAGTTTTATACTCTGCGATCTTGTCACAGCATTAAATGATTCATCATCTTTAATTGAAGTTTGTGCATGCTCTATTACACAACTGCCCCAAGTTTTTCTCCTCTTTCAATCCTTTATTGCACATGATATATCACAGATGGCTAATGCAAGCATAATGTTAGAAACATTACTACCTACATGGATGGAACCGACATTCTAGTGCCAATAAGAACTTCCAGAAATTCAAGATAAGACCATTTCCTTCTCTTAACTGCTAAGTGTTGAAACCATATCTGATATTCTTAAGTGACAAAATTAAAAAAATTAGCTGCTCTGGGCACCTTTTTTAATTGGGGACCAGCAAGATATCATTTGATGTCTTCTGCTTATCAATGCTGTCATTATGAGTTTAACAATATTTTTCTGAACATGATTGTCTATGGTGGCTAGTTGTTGTTGTTTTTATAGGACTTGACGCCATTTTTCAGCACAAGACAGCCTATATATGGCGGCCAGTATTAATGGTGGAGGAAGAACCTGGAAAACCCCGGAAAGAACCATCGACCCACGAGAAGCTACTGGCAAGCTTTCTTACATACCCACATTGGCTGAATACAAGATTCGAACCCACGCAGACAGAGGTGAGATGGCAGTGATTTGTAACGGTGGCCAGTAAATCTAGTATAGGAAGGCTAAACATGGTAGTCAGCATATCTGGTGGAGGAAGATCCTGGACAAATCCTAGGAAGATCCACTGACCCACGAGAAGAAACTGGCAAGTTTTCGCATATACCCATGTTTGCCAAGTTTGCGACTCAATCCATCCAGACTCAGGTGAGATATTGGTTATCTCGAAACGCGAGTACCCTTATATGACTAGGACGCCCAGAATGCATGGAAAACTCATAATGATACAGCTATGATCCATTCTGGCTTCAAACCATCTTTTGCAGTATGCAAGAACTGGGCCAGTCACTCAAATGTAATGTAAAATATAACCACAGTTTTCACACTGCTGACTGGTATTGGCATCCAACACATTTAAAGGTAGACTTGAGATGAGTGAGATCCCATTTAAAGGTAGACCTGAGATGAGTGAGATCCCCATTTAAAGATTGACTCGAGATAAGTGAGATCCCATTTAAAGATTGACCTGAGATGAGTGAGATCCCCATTTAAAGGTAGACCTGAGACGAGTGAGATCCCCATTTAAAAGTAGACCTGAGATGAGTGAGATCCCCATAACACTTAATCTAAAATATTCTGTATGACGATTCATACAATACCAGAAATTCAGCTCAGTGTGATTAACATTATTATTTGACTTTGAATGTACATGTCAGAATATTCCCCAATGCTATATAACCTTAGGTAGCTGCCATGCCACAAGTCAACATGATATCACAGGGCAAAATTACAATTGCACATTACCACTGTTAGTTAGAATAGGTAGGAGCTACATGTCTCATCATTGTATATTGCATTATGGGTATGTCCTCACCATATCAGCTTCCCTATAAACAGCAGCTAAACATCAAATTAAAATGAAATGTACTAAATCACTGAATTCTTTTGTGCAAAAGATAGCGGACGTAAACTATGTTCTTGAATGCTGAAAATTTGAAAATCCAAAATGATGCTGCAGTGGTTGTTTTGGGGTTTAGCACCATTTCTCATAGTATTATACAGAGTTCCTGCAATCATTAAAAAATGTAATTCCATGGCTTTTCCAAAACTTTTCCAAGACCTTTTTACCAAGTTCAAGAGTACCAACTATGATAACATAAAAACATATTTTACAGCTGGCTTAAGGCATACTTCATATTTTTAGATAGCTCATTCACATTTGATTGCACAAGAACAAGGATTTTGAATGACCTTAAATCCCTGGATGTACATGTAGTCTAATTGTGCAGTTTATGGGGAACCTGCTCTAACAAATCCATGTCAAAGTTAGGTATATTGGTAAAACGCTTGTGTTGGCAATCAAAATTGTGACCTGATAATGCAAATACACTAGAACTGGTCTTGAAAGACCACCTCTTCTGCCAAAACATTATAGTCTCTCAAGACAGGTGGTCTCTCAAAACAGGTCACAATGCTATATAATCAAACAATTTGTGCACTGAGAATGTGGTCTCTCAAGACAGGTGGTCTCACATAGAAGTGGTCTTTCAAGACAGGTTTTACTATAACTAAATTCTATGACTTTTTCAAAACTTTGAATGACTCATGCAAAATTTCAAAACTTCTCAAGGCCCTTGAAATGATTTTCTTTAATTTAAAAACGTTTTCAGGATTTCCATGACTGTATTAACCCTGATTATGGGCTATACATGGCAGCCATTGTAACTGGTAGAAGAACCTGAGAAAACCCAGTAAGAACCACTGTCCAGTGGGAAGCCACTGGCAATTGTTTTTCACATACAGTAGAACCTGTCTTAAAAAGACCACCTCTTCTGCCAAAACATGAAGTTCTCAAGAGTGGGAAACAAGTGCTGCTCCAGCTGCTACACATACTCCTCTGCCTCTGCTGGGAACAGGGATACATCCCACAGGACATGCGTGACGCCAACATCGTCACTTTGTACAAGAACAAGGGAGACCGTAGCGACTACAGCAACTACCAGGGCATCTCCCTCCTCAGCGTTGTCAGAAAGGCTTTCGCCCATGTTGCCTTGGCACACTTGCATATCCTACCCTCCCGCATCTACCCAGTCCCAGTGTGGATTTCGAGCCTGCACGTCAACTGTAGACATGATCTTCTCACTACGTCAGCTACACTAGTATCATGAGCAGCTGATGCCCCTCTATTTTGACTCAATAGACCTGACGAAGGCATTTGACCTGGTTAGTCGGAGTGAACTCTTCAGACTTCTGCATAAGATTGGCTGCCTCCCCCCATTTACTTGCTGTCCTCATGTCGTTCCACAGGAACATGCACAGCAGAATAAGCTTCAATGTCGCATCATCAGAGGCCTTCCCACTAATCAGTGGAGTCAAACAAGGCTGTGTGCTTGCGCCGACGCTCTTCGCCATATTCTTTTCCTGTATGCCTTCAAGGACTGCAGCGATGGAGTGTACATCCATACCAGGGCTGACAGAAAGCTGTTCAACATTGCCCGTCTCCATGCTAAGACTAAAATCACAAAGGTACTCATCTGTGAATTGCTTTTCGCCAATGATGCAGCCTTGACATCCCACATGGAAGATGGACTCCGGCAGCTGGTATGCCGCCATCCAACGATTGCAATGAATTCGGACTAACCATCAGCTTGAAGAAAAAGAACATCATGGTGCAAGATGCAGACTCCCCTCCCTCTGTTACCATCGATGGGTACAACTTGAAAGTTGTTGAGAACTTCACATACCTCGGGTCCAACATCTCCAGCTCACTCTCAATTGATTATGAGGTGAACAGCAGGATTGCCAAGGCAGCTGCAGTGATGGCCAGACTTAACCAGAGGGTATGGAACAAGCCCCACTTCACCGAGAAGACCAAACTGCATGTCTACCAAACCTGCATGCTCAGCTCACTCCTCTACAGCAGCAAAACATGATGGACCATCTATGCACGACACGAGAGAAAACTCGACAACCAACTGGACATCCACGCCTGCGCTACAAAGATGTTTGCTAGAAGGACATGAAGACGGCCAACTTCGATGTCAACAACTGGGAGAACTGTGCTAACGACAGTCGCACCTGGCGCCTAGTGGTCAGGCAGGAAGTTAGCAAAGCTGAGGATGACAGATATAGAAACCACGCTAAAATGAGAGCCAGAAAGAAGGGGCAGCTGACTCTGGAGCTACGCCATCGTCTCACGTAGACGGACGGATGCCAAGATAAGATACATTAATTTACCTAGAATCAAGTGCCTGTGGGCAAGGGTTAGAGGAAATTCGGACTACAAGTACAACCAGAGTTGTACGAGCCAGGAAGTTCTATCTTTCAAAGTTTTCCACTGAACTTTCGCTGCTAATCTTTGCTTAGACACCTGTACATTTTATTTAAAATTTATTTTAACTCAAGTCATCTTACATTCAAACTAACGGAAACAATTATACTGTATACTTGGATAAATTGTCTTCATGTGTGCGCGCGCACTGTGTTTACTTTATTAGCCGGAAGTGTGCATCACGCATTAATGTGCAATGCCTTAACGTTTTCATCAACACCGGCCATGTCACTGCAATTTGTTCGGGGGGGGGGGGAGGGGGGGGGGCACAAGTAAAACAAAGCAAACACGGGAAGAGAAGAGTCAGGCATTTACGTAAGGCTAAATCGACTAACCAAGGTCCTTGTAATGCATGCTGATAATCGCAAGGGTTACGTCCGTAGGTGACGCTCTGCGTAGTTGTCTTGAATAGACTGTAACAAATCTGAATAGACTTGTTTCTTAACCATAACTTGTCTTATTATTCATTTCATCCAGAACACCGATAATAAATGTATGATACGTGAACCAATATGTAGGTGCGGATTGTTGTAAATGAATAATAATTTATTTCTATAAGTTCCAATGTGAAAATGTAAAAAAAAAAATACCTTATAGTGTTTTGGGTCCAAAAAGTAAGCTAGCACTTTGTGATTCAAATGAATAACATAAATTCAATAATTCTTTTGAACTGTGTCTGAACGAAACTTTACATTCTACACAAAGATTCAGAATAACAGAAATGAATAACTGTTTACAAAATCCGATATATATATATATATATATATATATATATATATATATATATATATATATATATATATATATATATATATATATATATATATATATCGAAAACAAAAACGCGCGTGTTATTGTTTACAAAATCCGATATAATATATCTCGAAAACAAAAATGCGCGTGTTATTGTGGGACTCGAACACCCGATGTTCAAACTAAAATTGCTTGAATTGAAACGCCTCCACACACGCAACGACCAAACTTAAATATGATGAATCGTTACTATAACAACATTTGTCATACCCACAGTGAGCTTAAAACCTGGGTAGAAAAAGCAATAATTTTTCCGTCTTTTATTGGTTGGTTTACCATTAGTTCCATTTGAAGGTTATTATATTTCGCATTATGATATGACGTAGATTAGTAAATTTTTGAATGATGACTGACGACCAATTTATACAAAAGATTCAGATCCAATTAGAAGATGACATATAAAACATACCGTATTTACTCGTTTACAAGCAGAGTCGAAAATGCAAACTTAAAAGATCATGTTCTGACGGAGCTTGATGCGGATTTAGATTAGTGTCTAGGTTTTTATTGTACTGAATACTTTTAACAAACTGCAAATTAGCAACGGCAGATATGGGTTTATGCCGTTTGATATTGGACTATTCTCAAAAGTGGTTATGTACGGTAAAAGTAAAGTGTGCAAATGATTTATCTGACATTTATTTCAGTCGAAATGCAGTTCATGTATCTTAAATGAATGGCGAATAAAACAATTACGTATATAAATATGAATAAACAGATGTAACAGAATATAAATTTGCCTCTTAAATTACTGTCACCAATGTATAAACTCTGATTTACACGGATGTAGAAACCAATTACAAAAAAACATTCATAATATAGCTTTTATTTGATAGGCATTGTTAAAATGCTATGTGTTCATTATTAGTTAAGATATAGGTTTACTGTGTATTGCTTCTAAATGCAAGTTAGCAAAGAGCGCAAACGTAAGTCATTGTTTGTTCACATGGTCCACGGAAGTCTACTAATACAGTATTCATGTATACCTTCATATTTTGTAAGAATTGAATTACTTCGTTGCATGTGAACCACTTGATATTTTTAGAAATAGCTTAATGTTTAGTACAAAACGGAGTTTACGTAGCCAAACATGACTTTATTTATACGTGTATCTAACATCATCTTTAACTAATTTTCAGCATCAATGACAATTTTAAGATTTAAAACGCTGTTCACTTTGTTTTCAGGACATTATCAGGTCAACTACTTTTTTTTTACATTTTGCTCAGAAAATACATATCATGGTACCTACCCTTTTGCCATTCATAGTGTTATTTGTATTAAAATCTATACTCATATAGTGAGTCAAAATATGCTGTTTTAAATTCAACTTTGTTGTCCATACACCATATCTCTTTTAATCCAAACACAAATTTATATAAACAAAAACGCGCGTGTTATTGTGGGACTCGAACATCCGATGTTCAATCTAAAATTGCTTGAATTGAAAACGCCCACACACACGCAATATAAATGGGGGGGGGGTGTTAAGATCACTGACTGCATCTTTTTTAAACAGTACATTATATAGTTTAGTTTTATTTGAAAACGCCTAATCGTCATTTGTGTTTTCTTGAATTATGTTAAGTAGCATAACGTGTCCCATCCAAATTTATAAAGAAACTAGGTTAACTGCCCATCGTAGGACTGAAATAAAAGAAGATAAAAGGAAATATATAATAAAAGATATTTAAAAATTGGGATGAAAGAGTGTGAATGAAAATTTGAAGAAACAAATATTTACAAAATGTATTAAACAAAATTTGGGATGCCGCCACTATTTAGGAACCTCTTGTTTGGCAGCTGGACACAGACCAAAGTGGGTGTTTCTATGTGAGATACATGTTATATGTTAGATACTAATTTTGTTCTTCGTTGCTTTGTCAGAAGGGGACAGTACTTCTCATTACTACATCACATGTGTGCATGAAATTGGAGTATATTGAGTTACGAACTATTTTTCATTGCAAGCAAAATTTGACGTTTGTTTGGTAAACACTGTTGGTTTACTCGATTCTTCTGTGATTTAACTAGACAAGCTATGCGAGTTATTTTAAACGTAGACAGATTATAAAGTTAACTTAAGTGAATTCAGCGGGTTCGAAGAGAAACTTTCAACCAAACAACAAACTTGGCACTCGCTTAGTAGAAATGTACATAGCGATTCACAATAGGAACGTGATCTCTGGTGTCAATTAGACAGAAAGGAAACACCGTAAAAAGCCACAAAAACCTAAAACAAAGGCCAAGTGTTATCCCATCGCTCAGATAACACCCAAGCATTAAATGCTGGAACCATTCAACTGAAAAAGGCTGGTATTTGCAGAAAAGCATTATCCACTAAGCATATCAGCCAAGATGAAGAACAATCCATGTTTTCCGTTGGTGAAATAGACTCTCAGCCCCAACTGCTTTGTAATTTTCCATTGTTTCACGATTTGGGGGGAAAAATTGTTTGGATTTAAAGACCAAGACGAGAGCAGATAGTTTACGTCTGGATATTTATATATTCAATTAGTGCCCATTATTTGCAGAATTCTGAAATTAATAGCAATGCTTTTGACGGTACTGAGAGGATGACTACATTGGTCTACAGCCAAAATGCTTCCGAAATAAATGCAGTCAAACTTGACTAATTCTCGATCACTGAGAACAAAAATGATGCTTAAAATTGTTGATTGGCTCTAGCGTTAAAGATCTGATACTGGGTTAGAATATACGACCCAATACTTGGGAATGGTGAAAGATAAGTGAGTTATAAAGGGAAGTGATCTCAATCTATATCGGAAGTGACTAAAATAGATCTCTGATTATATCTATGAAAGTTTTAAACAGCACTTGCTTTTTAGGCAAAACAGTGAATGATACAATCTGAAGCTGGTATTGCGTCATACATGATATGCGTTGCATCATGTTATTCCTAGATGTCGTGGATGATGCAGTCATAACGAAGCTTACACCACTCTGCTGAACAAATTGCCCTATAATAGCTTTAAAAATCATACAGTGCCGTGCTTCTTTTTTTATGTTTGATTTTGACATGGGACATATTTATGTCTAGCCAAAATGAGTTGAGTTTACCCATACTTGTGTAAACACAGCAGATAATTTCTGCTACGTTTTCATCACAAAAGCGCAGAATCACCACTATGGCTACGAAAGCCTTTCACCTTTCTTTTGGCTGCAGAATTGGAGATCACAACAAGATGTGGACCCCACACATATGCTGCAACACTTGTGCAACAAATCCTTGCTAATGGTTGAACAGGAAAAGGATATCTATTCATTTTGCAATGCCAATGATTATGAAGAGAGCCAATAGATCATGTCAGCATTTGTTACTTCTGCTTGGCGCCTCCAGTTGATAAATGTGTAAAACAAGCAAACGTGGACTGTTCATTTGTCCAAACCTTCCATCAACGATACATCCAGTACCCCACGGAGACGGACTGCCAGTTACTTATACACTAGACACTATAATCATTTTTACTTGAGCCAGACGAGAAAGAAGAGGAGGATGAAACTAACAGTTCTGAACCATCAATGTCACATGATTCATATTTTCTCCAAACCTCCTCCTCTGAACCAATCTTCATAACACAAGGTGAACTTAAAGACTTTGTCAGGGATTTGGAACAATTCAAGAGTCGGGTAGAACTGCTGGGCTCCAGACTACAGCAGTGCAATCTCCTGACAGGTGATGTTAGGGTTTCCACGTTCCGAACTGTCAAAACGATCTCCTCTAATTCTTATTCGTGGACGATGATCTTGTTAACTGCGAAAACATCGATGGTGTGATAGCAGTCATCAATATCCTTCATGCGCCAGAGGAGTTTTAGACTGCTCATGGATTCATCGAAGATGAGTCTTAAATCGGTTTTGCTGCATAATGCCAATGACTTACTATCAATTCCAGTTGATCATTCAGTACATCTAAAGGACATCTAAGAAAACATTTTGAGGTGCATAACTTATGTCCAACATCAGTGGAAGATCTGTGGTAGTTTGAAGGTTCTTGCTCACTTTCATGGTCTGCAGATTGGATACACAAAGTACTGCTGTTTTCGTTGAGAATGGAATAGTTTATGAAGAGATTTCCACTACATTAAGAGAGATTGGACACTCGGGCAGTCATTGGTGCCTGGATGGAAATTGCTCAGCATCCAACCACTTGTTGAATCAAGGACAATTTTGTGACTAACCTTGCACATCAAGCTTGGTCTGATTTAGAACTGTGTCAAGGAAATGAAGTGAAGCTAAGTTAAATGAAGATATATTTGTTGGTCTTCAGAATAGTGAACTTTTTCGAGATGATGCATTTGACCCTGTACTGTGTGGCAATAAAAAGACGCCATGGAAAAACCTCCAGTTAGTGGCAAGAAAGGCAGACGAATACAGAGAGGTGGTGGAAAAAAATCTCCAAGGTATTGAAAAGCCTTCAAGGCAACATGTCACTAAAGATACATGTCACTAAAGATACATGTCACTAAAGATACATATTTTGCACTCTAATCTAGATTTTGTTTCCCACTGAACGGTGGCTCAGTGAGCGACGAGTACTGCGAGCGATGTCACCTGAGCTTTGCCGCAATGGAGAAACATTATAAGGGCAAATGGGACTCGACCATGCTTGCAGATTATTGCGGGACTATGAGAAAAGATGCTCCATTTAAAGAATACAAGAGCTCAGCCAAGAAGCGCAGAGTACTGAATAATGACTAAACTATGTAAAAAAAATACACCTAACAGATGTTTGCCTTTTGTTTCATACTAAATTTAATTTGTATAACCCTTTTGCTGTGTTTTTAAGTGCTACCTAAACAGGACAGGTGTAATATCTTCACGCAAAGCAAACACAAACAAATGCAAAGACCTGTGTTTACAATTTATGATTAAAACTCTACTATCGACACAATATTCATATTAGTAAAATCGATCACCTATAATATATTGGAAAGAGTATCCAATGAGATCTTTTAATTCCCGTATTTGAATTAAGCAAATCGAAATCCATAATAAATAACATATTTTATCCTTAAAGCAAACGACTTCTAAACAAGTTGTAGACCAGTGAAATTAGAGATCTATACGACGCCGCATTTATTCATGGGAATATCACCCGAGCTAGACCCATTTTATCTTACTTGCAGTATGTGACAAGGAGACTCTCAGAATTTATGGATGACGACCGCCCCTTTTATTTCACCCAAATCATGTGCAAAACGGACGAAAGTTTCCCAAATACGATATGGTAGATAAACACCTACTACCCTTGAAAACCCCCAATGGCTTGCATCAGTAGAGCCTCGGACAACCAAATCCAGCCAGGCCTTCACGAGTAGCTTAACTAAGCGCGGCCGAACCTGTTTAAATGGAGAAGTGATGACAGGCGGGTTTCTGTCTCCTCAAAACCAGACTCTTCAGGCTGATGGGTCTCGTTAACCATAGGTGATCGCCCATCTAGGAAGAGGTCAACTCTGATTTCAAACGTTCGCTGCTTGCGACTTTTCCCTCTCACGCGAAAGACATAGGGAGTATACCCTAACAGATAATCTGGAGACGGAGTCCCCAAGGCGACATAGCATTGTTTTCAGAGTCAACTCGGCAACTCATGCGACGCCGCTGGTGCCATGACATATTGGCTTGTCCTTTCCCTGTGATACATCAGCTGCGTTGAGAGGGGGAATCTGCTGCATGGGCAACAACTGACTCTCCATATTACCTACCCAGGCTTGCGCCTTGAAGACGACACTCCAGCTTCGCTTCTCATCGTCGCACCAACACGGGAAGCAGCAAGATACCGGAAATAAGTCATCGTTCGATCGGCGCAGAGTCAGACGCACTGGTTGCTTCCGAAGGTGCTAGGGATCAGCAGGTCTTATTGGACATCTACCGTCCGCCTAAAGCTGGGCAGCCCCCAGACAATAAGGTGCCGTGCAACCACAGTTCGTCTGCCTTACTGGTTGCGTAAGGCTAAAATTACGCTAGTACCTGACAAAGCGGACTGCAACAATTGCACCAAGAAACAACAAAGGAAACCCAACAAGGAAACCTCAAATCCTCACACTAGGTACCTGGACCATGCTGACTGATCTCTCAGATGATCCCCCTGCAATCAGCGATGTTGGAAAGACTTCAGAACTTGCAAGAATCCAGCTCGACACCTCCACACTACAGGAGACCGATAACAGATTACGGTTCACTCAGAGAAGAGGACTACGCGTTCTTCCCGCAAGGTAAGAGAGCTGATGACGCCAGAGTTTGGTGTTGGATTCGCCGTCAGGAATGCTCTGCTGGGGATGATTGAAACCTGCCAACAGGGAACGGAAGACTTTTATCCCTCTGCCTCCGCACCACAACCAGACCTGCGAACCTGATACGCGTAATCGTTCTAACACCATGCGCCGCCGCAGATACCAAGGATGAGTTATACGATAAAACAAAACTTGCTCATCTATAAAAGTCCCAAGAAAGAGAACTAGATTTTAATAATAATAATAATAATAATAATAATAATAATAATAATAATAATAATTATTATTATTATTATTATTATTATTATTATTATTATTATTATTATTATTATTATGAGGATATAGCGCTTCATCTTTAGAAACCCTAAGCTTTTTACGACATTTATAATGATATGACTACCAAACAAAATACAAAAACAAAAAAACACCACGAACTTGGAAAACATACAGTATGCTGAAAATATCTCCAGTAGAAAACATTAAGTCTTTACGTTTGTTCCTGCAGTCGAAACAAGGTGAGTTTTATGAATAATCTTGAAATGGATAACTTTTTCTTCTTGTGACTAATTTCAAACGTTGCTGAGCCTTCCTATGCAAAAGAACGTTGTCCATATGACGTCATGTTTATAGTGGGAATAATGAGTATACGATTGTTAGAAGAGGAGCGTAAGTATCTTACCAATGTCTACACATGGGTGAAGCCAGATAGGTATGTTGGACTGGAGAATAAATTTTATGTTTTATTTTCGATCGAATGGATAGCCAGTGTATGGTATAGAGCAGCGGAAAGGTGTTCTCTGATCGTGGTACTCTAACGATGATCCAACCACCTGTGTTTTAAACGTTTTGAAGTTTCTAGAGTAGATATCGAGACGAACCAAATAAAACTGAGTTACACTAGTCCAGTATTGAAAGTACTAATAAACACACACGTGTTTTAGTGGCATCAACTGAAAGATATTTGCGAATGAAGCTGATGCTTCGCAGCTCAATATAGCCAGCCTTGCATATGTTCATGATATGCTGGTGCAATGTGAGATTACTGTCCAGAGTAACACCTAGGTTTTGTACCGACTGTGTGGATTTAATGTCGTTTTTGCTGATATTCATTGTTTGAGGTAAAGGATGTGATGAAAAAAATCTTTCTGTTGTGATCAGAACGGATTCAGTTTTATCAGCATTCATCTGCAGCTTGTTACGTGTCATCCATGAGTTCGCATCTAAAATGCACCTCTCTACTCCTTGGATGGTAGCATCAACTTCAGTTGGGTGGCTAGACTTGTATATTTGGGTGTCATCAACATACAGTTGGTGAGACACCTAATGATGATCTATCACACTTGAGAGAGGCTGATTGTATAGAATGAAAAAGAAACAGGTCCAAGAACAGACCCACGTGGAACATAACAAAATAGATCAACTGGGATGGAGTGTATTCCATTTGCATTTGTGTATTGTTGACTAAGTAGGACTTGAATCATAGTAAGGCTGTATTGTGAATGTCATGTACATGCTGGTCTATTGTGTAAAACGCTGAAGATAATTCAAAGAAGACGAGGACTGTAATCATTCCGCTATCTAAAACAGAGAATGTCATTAACTACTTTCAGAAGAGTAGTTTCAGTACTCTAGCAAAGGCGAAAAGTTTACTGTACATTGCTAAATAGACTGTTTGAAGTAAGATGAGGTACAAGATGGGTTAGAACAACGTTTTCTTAGATTGTTTTATAGATTAGAAACTGCGCACTAGTTCTTCAAACCATTATGGTCGAGTGTTGATTTCGTCAACGGAGGCTTTACAATAACAGTTTTGGAAAACGTTAGGAATTCCTTGGATGAGGGAGGTATTAATAACATCAGTTAAGGAAAGCAATATTAGATCTAGGCACTCAAGCATCATTGATGTTGGAACTGAATCAAGTTAACATGACTTTTGTGCACTCTTCATTACGATTTTCTGTATAGGTACAACTCCTGCTAACGGTTGTAGCTGAAATTCTGTATCGTAACTGTATAGTAAAGACGAGTCAACTATTATTGTGTTATCAAGCTTATCCCTAATGGTTTGTACCTTGTCACTGAAGAAATTTGCAAACAGGTCTGGAAGGTCTACTGTAGAGAAGGTAGTTGGAAGTGGTGTACATTTGTTCCTTGACATTATTATGTTAGTTACTCCGAAGAGCTCAATGCAGCTGAAACTCTCCGTAATTTTGGTACTGTAGTGGGATAATTTGACTAAATGGACACTGTCTGGGAAGTTTTATAGATTTGTTTATAATTAGCGGGTTAATTGAAATGATTGACCTTTCTCACTTGGCTGTGTTAGTCACAATGAACTATCGGTCTTGGACGATGTCCCGTTTTATATGCTGACCAACATCGACGTGACCGTATGGTAAAGTGAAGTGACTGGAAAGCTGCACTCTCTTCTGGTACACGATTTGATAGACTTTTTCCAAAGACCTACTGACTATTTGGTGTGTGGGTAAACGTACGATCTTGTGCGGTTCGTGGTTGGTCACTTTAAAAGTTTCATCCTGTCCTGACTTCAAGGCTTCTTTTAGCACGTCAAAGTTCACCACTCGACTGGTGCGGTAATTGAGAGTCAATCCTTTCACTTTACATTCAGTGTGCATTTCTCCTTGACGGTTTCGGTATTCGTAGCCGTAATTTTTAGGACCGCCACTTGCAAAACTTAGAATCTTGTCGTCGGGATGTTCATCTGTCCAGGCTCCTAAACGGTCTCCTTCGATGTCAGAGTAACGTTCACCGAGGCGATCGATGTAGATGCAACTGTCCGTGTCAAAATACAGGACGCGATCTCCTAGGTGTTCTAACACTTCGTACAATTTTAAGGGAGCATGGGCTGTCACGTAAACCGCGTAAAGACGGTCGTTGTGCCATTTTACCCCGCAAGCAATTTAACATCACTTTTGCAAACGATCGCCTTTCTTCGTTTTTCTTGATGTGGTCTAAAGTGATACCTTCCTGCTCCTATATTTTTCTTTGAATTTATTTTGGTCTTCAAGAGTGTGGCACCAGAAAGGATAACCGCTATTCTTGTTTTAGTTGCAAACATTTATCTACGTAGTCTGCAAAAATACCTTTCCGTGTCTCGTCGCCCTTGCGGCATTGTTGTGTCTTGGAAAGGTGGTAAATTTCGTGCACTTCTAACAGTCGGCATCCCAGGTCCAGAGCTTTAAACAATTCCACGCTAACCCACGTTCCTGTCAAGGCGCGTTCTTCCTGGCTGTGCTGACAAGGTTGGTCTTGGTTGCACGTCTCGGCACAAGTTTGACACAAAGGAAACATCAGTTTCCCTTGGCAATGGTGAGGTAAAACGGGATGGTACAAGTCCGTAGGAGGCAACACTTTGCACTTGATCAATCCTTCGTACTGTCGAATGTGATCCAGGTCAATGTGTTCTGTCATCAATTGTGGATGCCCTACGGGAAAGTGACAATATTTGCACACGTAAGGATACAGCGAACACACGTCCAAGTATTTGATTTTTTCTCCCTTCTCCTCGTCCGCCTGGTACAGCAAACAGGTGGCATTCGTTCGTCCTCCGTACAAACTATCCCGGGGGTTCAGTGGGTCCACCAACTTGTAACTTTCCGCAATGAGTTTAAACTCTGGATCGGTTTTCAAACGGTGATCGTACTCATGTTCCCACATTTCCACCACTTGGTATCCTTGCTGTTCTAACTTCAAACGCCGCTGACAAGTAGTCTGGTACAAGTCTTCCATGGTCCGTTGTAAAAACTGATTTTTGGTGTCACTTTGAGGGTAACACATGTGACATCCGTGAAATAAGCATCAAGTTAAACTCGTACACGATATGAGAGTTTTCTAAGTCCCCACCATCCACCGAATACGTTTCGATGGTCTTTTCGCCTTATCCTTTGCGGGCTTGTTTGATACATTTGTTTTCCTTGTCACACAAATAATGTAGCCAGCGTAGGGCTTTGACCGAGTATTGACGTTTGACAAAGTTTGTCGTTTTCAGGGCTTATGACAGCCAGGGTGTTTTCGGGCATGAATCGATGGCGGTACACTAAAGAACACGCTTTGGCCATGGTACAAGCTTCTTTCAAAGGATCGATCACTCCGTGCTCCAAGAAGAATTCTCGATATTTTCCACAACAACGTCGTAAAATGTCCACGTCAGATCGACAATACTTTAACATTCTTCATGAAAGTCGAAGGGGTTTGAGGCGTGAGTCTGGTACCAAGCGAAGAAAACTTATCGTTGTTCGGGGTAGAACGGCACGTTGATTGGCTTCGGTATTGAAAAAGTGCGGAAAATAACCTTTGGCCATTTCTGGCATTCCAAACGTTTTATGCATGCGACTCAAAGGCATGGCCAAGTAACTCATCGAATCTTTAAACGGCACTTGTCCCATTTGCATGTAAATGATTTTGGCTCCGTTCAAAGTCACTTTAGGACGTTCGGTACTTTGTTCCGTATAGTATCTGAGCAGAAATTGCCAATCGTATCCCGAGAAATCGTGAGCCATTACCGTGGCATGGCGATGACAATCTCCGTAATGTTTGATGTCTTCTTGACTCGTCGACGGGGTTTAAGATCCATTGGGCAAAATCGACCAAGGTGTTTGACCCTCGAAATATTTTTTTCACGTCCTCCAGGAATCTTGCTACAGTGAGGGCAATGATTAAAGATAGGCTCTTGGATGCACTTCTCGCACGCTCGGTGAGTCACGCAGAAATTAGGAATGTGAATACCGGTGTCTTGCATGCATTCGAAATCAAAAAAAGATAAAAATTTCCTTTCTTCTGGTCATCTTCTTGTTGGGATTGGAATTTTTGAATGAAGCATTCGTGTTCCAAATCCACGATTTGGCGACAAATGTGACATCGTTTCTTACCTCAGCAAACGTGAAACTTGGCACTATTGGTACGTATGCCTTGTCCACAAGAAAGGCACAATCTTAGCAGCTGACAAGCACTTTTCTGCTGTGAACCTTGCATCTTCAAATGTTATTGGTAACAGGTAGTACTGACAAAAGTGCGCTGACAAACAGGGCAATGCACTCTTTCTTGTCCTTTGTCCACACAAGATTTAGAGGCCAAACATCCCTCACATTTTAATCCACAATACTTGTGTTGTTCTCGATTGTTATAACCGTAGTCACATTTTTCACAGTAGTAACCGTATCCCAGGAATCCAGCGATGCTGGTAATGGTATCAAAATGCTCATCGTGCTGATAGACGTGAATGTATTTTCCGTGTTTGAAATCGTTGCCTCGAAACAAAAGAGGTCCACTCACTTCTTGAGGGTGCACTTTCAAGGTGTAACGTGGAGTCAAGAATTCTTGCAATTTTTGCATTTCTGGAATGCTGCAAGGGGTGTCTTCGGATATCCTCGCTTGCTGTAACATGAGTTCTGCTTCACTTCTTTGTTTGGCTCAGTCTATCGTTGAATAGTGGTGCTTAGACTAAAGCACAGGCCAGAGAGCCCATGCATATACTTGAATAATGTTTTGAACCCATATCGTAGACTTTTATTATCTGTGGGTCTTTCTTTAGAAAATCTCTGTCCTCTTTTCTGTGTGTTTCAATGTGTATTTGTTTCTTTCTGTATATCTATGTTTGTCCCTATCAGCCCTTTGTCCCTACACGTACATTTTACCCTATCAACAGTTTTGACCCTATAAACACAATGGAGTCACCAATTTTCAATTCCCTTAGAACTCCAGGTGACATTCCCATGTTAAATTCCCATTAACACTAATTTTGATATACCCATTTTTTAACGTTAAGGTCCCAATGACACTGAAGTGAATAAATCCTTGTCGCTATGTTCAATTCCCCATTCGCTTCATGTTACATTTCCCCATGTTAAATTCCCCTTGTCGATAGATGTTCCCACGACCTTTTTGACTGAATTTCCCATTGTCGCTAGAGTATCCCCATACACTACTTATGTATGTATGTATGTATGTATGTATGTATGTATGTATGTATGTATGTATGTATGTATGTAGGTAGGTAGGTAGGTAGGTAGGTAGGTAGGTAGGTAGGTAGGTATGCATGCATGCATGCATGCATGTCTCTGTGTGTGTGTGTGTGTGTGTGTGTGATTTTATCATATACGCTTTAAAATGTTTAATTATTAAATTTCTCCAACACGTAGAGATACGTTATCCATCTTTTAAAATCGAATTCTGGTATTTCTTACTTCCACATTGTTTTTGTTTTTTTTAAATACCACAATTGGTCGATATCTTTTTTGGGCGGGAGCTACGCGGTTTATGGAAAATGTGGAGAGGGGGTTTGGAAAGTTATGATTTATCTCTTTCTTTTATACTTTACCTCTGAAGTTTTTTAAACGGGCCCATTTGGAGAAAAGCCAAACTTTGTAATCTATTACCCATCAATCATGCACCAAAATAAAGGGAATTAAAGGGTCCTTAACCAATGCTCGTGATATACAAGGTCTTTTTTAAACAGCCAGTCTAATCAGTGAGGAAACCCGGGAAAATATTTTTTCGTTAAAATTCTAACCCTATGCAAAATACGAAACTGTAGAGTGCCACCTTAATACAACTTTGAAAATGTATGCAATTATTTTTTGTATTTTCATATCATTTTGTATGATGTTCTGGATAAAAGGGTACATTAACATTGATTTTATCCATGAAAATAAGCCAATTATGCTCTTTTTTTCTCTTGCTTACACAATATGCTTTGAGACAGTATTTTGTAAGTAGTGACCTTACTTATGGGAAAATAGAAGTCTTATAATATTGGAATGAAGTCAACTTAAATTTAAAACTGTTACATTAATTAAAAGAAATACGTAGTGAAAACGTTTTCTTTTATTTATTTTCAATGAAATTAAAAATAAAAGATGACAAAGCGAATTCGCTTTCTTTCCATATTAAACAACAAGCAAGAATTTTAAGCCTTGGTCTTTGACCTTCATGAACCTTATCTGTTCCATCCCTTTTCAAACTGTAACATTTGTTTATGGATATCTCATGAATATTTATGTCTTATTCAATACTCCTGTTTTTCTGCATAATATTGATTGCTGTGTTGACATGTAATGTGGGGGAGAGGTGTGTGAGACTTTGACACCAATATATACAGTTTTGTGGAGGGAAATAAAGGAGACGTATTACAAAGGACAGTTTGTTTGCTTGCTTCATAAATGTTTCAGATATACAAAAAAATTAAATCAGACAATAATAACATAGATGTGCTCTTAAAAGGTGGTTAACCAGATTGTATGTACTTTTAAGAGAGTGGTGTATGTAAGGTAAAGTTATTTGTATTTGAAACATACACAGTGGCGAGAATGTTTGCATTCTGCTATGCTGCTTTGATGTAATGTGGCTGACATTTCTTTTGATATTGTACTTGTAGAAATTGTACATGTCCAAAGCACACTGCTAACTATAATGACTGCTCCCTTGTGCTCACAAAATCAGCCTGAATTAGTCTAAAACACACTATGAATAGAAGCTATTAAAATAGGGAAAATTAATTTTGCTAGACTAGACAATACCAGCTTCTGCAAGTGCAATAAATGAATTATCAAATATATACAATGTAAAAGAGGTTATCGGCTCGAATCACCCTCTCACAGAAATAAGCACGTATGAGAGTCATAAAAATAACTTGGCTCCATATGGCTATTTATGAATCATAACACATGACATATTCACGCATTTTCATTTTTGTATTTGAGAGGTTACTAATCACATATCTAGTACAGACGTTCGACTTACTAGAAAGTTTACTATTGGGTACAAGCTAACGTTTTCCATAGTATTTATGTGACACCCCCCCCCCCCCACATACACACACACCGATTCTGAGAATTTTAAAATAATGTGTTCGCTGTATTTTTGGTCAATGTTATAAATGTGGCCTTGTCCAGGTATCGGTGTGGAATTTAAGCGACATTGACCCACTGGTGTGCTATGTATTTATCATATATTCGGCTGATCACAAGACAAATGTCCGCTATGAGTGACTGAAAACTTACAATCATTGTATTTTTTCCAATAGCAGAGATGTGATAATTCTTCCAAGTAGTGAAATAAAACGTATTCATTTTGCGTATAAATAACAAAAATTAAAAACGGCCTACATAAGTATGATTCATTTACTTATCTGCAATACTGTTACACTCAAGGGGTCTCTCTACCGAGCAGATCGAACATTCGCGTGATTTCTGGGCTGGAAGTCCCTTGTTTCCCCTATTTCCAAGGGCTTCTAGACAACATTCGCTGTCAACTGGAAGTTGTCCTAACATGCTAAGACCTCAAATAATTGTCTTTAATCTATCATCCGTGACCACAAATATCACAACTTTACAATCGCACGGCTTCTCTTGGTTAGAATTCCTAAGTGTAACGTCAGCACCACACACCATGATATGCAAATCACAACTCAAACACCCAGGACTGGTAACTACATTTTGACTCCATCAGTGGATCATCTAAAACATAATTCTTAAGTACATTTCACACGTGCCGCTACACCAAACGTTCTTCACGGCGACAATAAAAGGCAAATAAGGGATTTAAAAAAAAAAAAATCTCAATGATTCACTATTACAAAATACTAATCCTCGTCACCAATATTTAATTTTGAAATGCACAACTAATCAAAACCTTTAAATTAACACAGGATCTACTTGGTTTCATGTCCATTATGAATGGACATGCCCTGATTTCAAACTACAAAACCAATACATGCAATCCTAAGCATATCCTGACATTGCACTCTAAGACGTCTGTTCCCAGCTATTGGCTAATTACTCGGGTTGAGAATGTTTTTACCCAGCACCGATTTCCCGTAGTCAAACAGCTAATCACAAAATATAACAAGCTTATAAATGGAGACGTAGATATACCATAAATGTATCACAATACATCTGGTAGTAGAATTATTCGTGACAAATGGCAGAAATTACGCATTAAAGCGATTTGCTTCGCTCAAAATATCTGAGAAGATGGCTCTTTTGAGATACGCTCATTCGATTTATATCAGCTGATGGGGTAGGCATTATTCGACTTAGATGTATTTTCAAGTCTAAAGTATGGAAAATTCCTCCCAATTCTCGAATTTTGGCTGCAAGAAGTGATACAAATATAACGCGTCGGTTCCTTCTAACGGTCTTTTTATTTAATTCTGCTAAGTAAATTATTTCGATACCTTGTCATACTGAATGGCAATATTTATGCAATGTTCTCGCAAGTATACTATTCATTTCTAGCGAAAACCTTTTAAAATAACTTTCGGGTCTGGTCTCGTATTATCTTTCTAGGACGATCAAAGGATGACAAGGCCATCAAATGTGTCGGCACTAATCTGAAGGAAATGTTAGTGCTTATAAATTCTAGTCAAAGCACTAATCAGGAACTGCTAACTTACAAAACAAATATTTTAGTCGAAAATGTTGCGTGTTTACCTA